>VYZS01012346.1:28784-44192 GCA_013400695.1 Neodrepanis coruscans | reverse complement strand
CACTATTTTTAGTGGTAAAACGATGACACAGCAAGAAGCTGTTTGGGTGTCAGGAAGGTGCCCTACTGTAGCATGATATTCCTGTAGAACTAAGTGTTCTTAGGGCTAGTGGGTGAGGGGTTTGAATTTGCTGTGAAAGTTCATGGAAGCTTCACACTTGGAATAACATTATTCTTTTTATGTTTTATGGGACAGGAAAATTTAATCCTTTAATCCTGTGAGGTTGGATGAAAGGCTGTAGGGAAACTTTGGGAAAATTAGCACTATTTTGTTTTCCATAGCATGGAATGCCAACCAATTAAAACTAAACCTTTGTAAAAACATTGTTAATAGTATTATGCTAGCTAAATGATTATAAAGCATCACATGCCAAAAAAAAAAGTTATACAGACTAAGACAATATAATACAGAGAAGATTTGTATCTGTACATATCCATACCAGAAATTCTAAGCAAATAAACACAAATACATATGTTACTTAGATAACCATCCTAGGTATATATACTTCACTTTTTTCCAGTGTATTACTTGTCTTGACATTAGATCTTGTGATCTGCAGCATTAATTCTTGACTACTCTCTATAAAATTCTGCAGATAGATGCACCATATAGACATAATTGTCACAGACACTGCAGAAACACAATGGTGATTCAAAGGGTTTTCTGTCTAAAGATGTACTAGAATGGAATTAGTGAAATGCAAGACAGTAGAGCCAGAGAAGACTTCAGAAGATAGTCTAGTCCAAATCCATGTATTAAAGCCAGCCAAAGTGAGTTTAAATCAACCACAATGGTATTTTTATATTTTCTTGAAAAGCTCTGAGGAAGTCAACTATACAGCATTCCTATATATATACATATATATATATATACACATACATACATATATACACACAATTGCAGATTAACTACTGGTTGATCCAGAACAGCCACTACTATACATAAAGATATATATTTTTAGCACTTTATATTATCAAATTATGAAAATAAATCAGTCTAATTTGCAGCAAGAAATATGTATGTTTCACATATGAAATATGCTATTGTTGTAAGGATGGAGAAGATATGAGCACTATATTTTTATAACATCTATTTATGCATGCAAAAATTGTTAACATCTCTACCCATAACCTTCTATTTTTTAAGTGAACAAACTAATTCCTTAAGCTTTGCTTTAACTTGGATTTTCTAAAATCTGCCAACAGGACAAAGTTTTCAAACTGAATCTTTAAAAGGATCAAGTAGAGCAGAATAATTAATTCCCTTGTTTAAAATATGACAGGCCTGTTCATTCATCTCAGAATGACACTATTTAGTTGACTCATCTGTAGTTTGTAAAATAGTTCTGTTAACACATACTTTTCTGTTGCATTGTTAGGTACGTGGTTATTTTCTATCTACACATCTACAATTTCTCCCTCCCTTAGGGCTATTTATCCTCTTAAAGAAGAAAATTAGACTTGTTCATGTAATGACAGACTAGGGGCAAGGACGAGGCAGGTTGTGGCTGAACACTTATCAGCATTTTATTTTGGCCCTCACATATTCATTCTCCGGTGTTTTATGCCAGAATTCTCCAGGGCAAAAAGTTGAATTTCCATTTTCCAACCAAATCTTGTAGGTATCTATGAGATGGCTGCCAGTGGTTTAGAGATTAATATCAGCTAATTCATCTTGAGTTGAAGGAAAATCAATAATGTCATACTTCGGGTAAGTGGCAAAATCAGAGAGCAGTTGCAGATTAGCTTCTGTTTGATTCAAAACAGCCGCTGCTATACATAGAATCATAGAAGGGTTTGGCTTGGAACGCACCTTAAATATCACCTAGTTCCAAACTCCCTGCCATGGGCAGGGACACCTCCCACTAGACCAGGTTGCTCAAAGCCCCATCCAACCTGGCCTTGAACACTACCAGGGATAAGGCATCCACAACCTTTCTGGGCAACCTGTTCCAGTGTCACACCACTCTCACAGCAAAGAATTTCTTTCATATATCTAATGTAGATTTCACCTCTTTCAGTTTGAACCTTGCCCTATCACGACAGTTATTGATGAAGAGTCCCTCTCCAGCTTCCCTGTAGGTCTCCCTCAGGTACTGGAAGGCTGCTATGAGGTCTTCAAACAACCTTCTCTTCTCAGCTCTTCAGACCCATCTGGCTGATACCACCACTGCTTTTCAATATCCCACTGGTGATTGAGTATTCCTCCCCTGGATTTTCCTCTTCCTAATTTCTTGATCCTAGACTGTATTGAAAGAAAATGTTACCTGTAATGGCAAATTAGTTGTTGAAATCAAGGGTGTTTGGATTTTCCTGGCTCAAATTGCTACAAATAAACAGGGCCAGTTTTCGCTCAATAAGTTCTGCACCTTGTGACAGATAGTTTTGAGGGCCTTCTAAAGACAGCCTTTCCCCCAAAGAGATAAATTTCAATACCAACTAGCAGAAAGTTGTGATAATAGGATTATTTTCTACCCGCTCCCTTGCAAGTCAAGTTGCTGTAAACAAGTCATTTTCCCTATCAGAAGGCCCTAAACCTTAGGATGTCCTGTTCTAGCAGAGGTGTGGAGAAAGGCTCTTGGAGCCTTCTCTTGCATTGGTTTCAATGACAGATGTAAAAAGGAATAAGCCCTCTGAGGCTGCTGGTGCCACTACCTTAGGGACTCTCCAGGGTTCAGTAGGACATTCAGACCAGTTATATCCTCATCCTGCAATGGAGCAGGAGAGCCCCTGGGCAGTAATTGTAATTTCCTAGCCATGAACCTCTTCAAGACCTTCTCAATCCACTGTCTCCTGCAGTATGTGAAATACGCCCTACAGGCCTGAGCTGTAAGACTTTAACATGTGCCTCCTAAGGCTAGGAAAACCAGTCATTCCTGATACGAAGGATGTAGCCAGGCCTGGGCTGCCTTCTTCTTTTCTGAACACTCCCATATTACATTTTTATTTAATGAGATATCCTCTTGCTTTCATGGCTTATTAAAACCATGGGTATGCCACATCAGCTGTACAAAGAAACTTTTTAATAGAAAAATGTGTTTCTTTTTTAAAAGTTCCTGCTTCCAAAAGCATGAGGGGTTTTATATTTTTATGAATCCCTGAGCTCTTATTTTTTCTCCATTTTTAATAACAAGAATGATGAATAATCTGAATTTTATTTCCATAGATTACATTTATATGCTTTAAAATCCTCATTTTTCCTTTGAAACCTATGGCACATATTAGTTCTACCACAGCTACTGCTATTTTTTTTTATAGCACCAGGTTACAAAATTGTCCAATTATTTCTTTTGTTGAAAGCATGTCAAAGACAAGCCTTTTAGCAGGGGACCTTATTAGTCAGTACCTAAGGACCAATTAAAAAATCTATGACCATGCAAGGAGAAAAATCAGGTAGTAGTTACAAACATATTGGTCATTAATGAAAAGAAAATAAGAAGAAACACCAATGTACACAATTTTGTTTATCTCCCATTCTGACAATCTCTTCCAGAGCCACCTTTTAAGATGCTTCCTCTTCAATTACATGTGACAAATCTGATACCAAAACCAAAGGCCAGCTCTTCAAAGTGTTTACATACAGGTATTTTCTCTGTTTACATGGAATTTGTCTGGACTAACATGATTAAAGTGATGGTGGTGCCAAAGTGTTCACTGAACCAGGTCATATATTAGGTCAGAACGAACTCATGGACAGTGATCTTAAGAACAAAATAAAGATCTAGGAGCAGTTTTAAAAAAACCAAAGTATTTAGCATGTGATAAAAAGAGAGCTTTGCAGAGCTCATCCTTTGTATTTTTACTGTTAAGGTCTTCTGGAATTTACCTCTATTTTTCCCCTGGCAAACTGCTCAGTTCTCTGGCCAGCTTAAGGCTATGATAATACTGTAACTTTGTTAATAATTGGTAAAAGCACTTTTTAAGTAGTACTGCAACAATGACTAAAGGGGAGGACTTGAATGAAGAAAATGGTAGTCAAGATGGAGGGAAAAATACATACAAGAGAAAGGCACGTTATTGAAAATGTGAAAACTACTCAAAAAATCTCCTTCAATAAATTGCATCTTCTTTTGCTCACCTTCTCTAATACTGGAAAATTTCCATCTTTTTATCACTGTTTTCTGGGATGCACCCTTTTATTTGTGAAACTCAAAATATTGATTTATCCAGTGCTTTCACTTGACCCCCATTTCATTTGGGAATCATGGCTTCTATATGACAACTTTATTTTGCTCTCATTTTAATTCAAATGCTTGGGAAGAGGTTCCTCTACTGCTGCCCGGTGTACAGGAGACCTATTTTGCCATGCCCTTACTTTAGCACACTCACTACTTGTAAACTTGGGATTCTACTTTGATTTTTCAGAGTTTATTTGATTATTTCTCTGCAGAATAAATCAATGTAATTTTTTTCCATATTTTGAATATATTCGAAGTATTCTAAGACTTCACATTTAGAAGGGCCTGTCACTGTACCTTGATTTGCAATCAGTAAAACAAACAGCTTAATGTTAGAAATTTATCACATTCTGACTGGGATAGAAATTGGCCAGAACTCAAATTTCATAAAATCTCGCAACATTCACATCAGGTGAAAGGTTGAACACTGGAAATGTACCTGATTCACAGATTCAAACCCAGAGGGGAATTCTCACTTTCTTGAATGGATGGAAAAAGGAAAGAGCAGGATGCAAACCCACATTTCCTCTTAGAACAACTGTATCCTCAGAGTAACTCCATAGATTATCTTCAGGTTTCTTCATTAAAACCAATTTCAAAGGCTGGAATGTACACTTGTATTTCCCATTTGGCAAATTTCTCTTCAGCTGTTTGGGCTGTATGGTTTATTTGTTGCTTTACAACTGTAAATCACTTTCAAGCAGAGATTTCTGCTCTGAAGTCAGATGCTTCCTTTCCAGTAAAAGTTCATCTCTGTCTCTCTATGTACACTTAGTGATGTTGTCTTGATAAAGGTCATGATGAGATGATGACCACTAAGGATACTGACAGCTTGTCCCTTTATAAGAACCACTACTCTTTGTTAGTTATTCTCCAGATGTTTATGGAAAAAATTTGGTTTTTTTAGAGTCTTGGATGCTCTGTTGAATAAAAGAAAACAAAAAGGGAGATAATAGTAAAGACAATAAAGGAGAAAAAAAATGCTGAGTTCTTGCCGCCCAGCAAGGTAAACCAGGATAGAAAATACTCATGCTTAAAGGATTACATTAAACATTTAAACTTCTTAAGAAGGTAGTTCGGGGAGCATGAAACATGAAAGTAGTTGTATCTGTGGCATAAAGCAATCCAGACCCAGTCACTCTAGATATCCACCAGGAGTGACAGTTATGTAGCTGGGTAGCTGAAAGCTGATGGCCTTATAAGGGGTAAAGCTGCTGCTCTCCTTTAGGCATTTATAATTACCATTGAAGTTAATTACTACAGCATGAGTATTGCTCATGCAAACACTATGCAAGATACACCAAGGATGAATCTCTATGCAAAGTCAGAAAAATGTAATCCAAATTTTACATTCCCTGAGTTAATATTGAGATCCTTCCACACCTGAAACTCCTGCTGCATTTTTTTGCTAGAAGGACATTTAAACCAAAAATTATTTTTTTTTCTCTCCAGTAGAATCTCCTTTTTTTTTTTACCTTCAGTCATATAGTTTTTCTGTGTACAGGCTGCTTAGCTAAAGCTTTTTCTATTCATGGCCCCAGTACTTATTCTGTCTAAATCCTTGGCAGCTTGAATGATTTGGAATGTGCAAAAATATACTGTCTGCCTTCCTCTTTACCAAAATCCAAGCATAAACCACATCTCAAAACAGACTGATTAATAATTTGAATCACTGTTTCAATTATGAAATATCTGACTTGAATCATTTACAATTTTCCATTTCCATGGGTTTTACTTCACAGAAAACATTGGATTCTCATTGATTTGCAATGTAGTGTTCATTTGCAGTAGAATACAGCCTCTACACTAAATTAGGTCTTCTTTTTGGTAATCAGTAAGATGAGTTCTCTACATCCACAATCACTTACTTAACATGGTATATAATTATTCAGTTTTCTAATATTTATTTTTATGATACTAGAAAAAAGTTACTGATATTAAGAATCAATTTATTTTTGATTCCTAATTAGTGTTAAGCTTACATGCAAATTGTAATTCAAATATATTATAAACATTCTGAATATTAAGGTGGTGTTTTACTAGCTGAATAAAATCAGGTTAAATACCCAGCTATAGAAATAAAAAGTCCTGTCAAAACAAAATTTCCATTTAAAATGTCACCTTGTCTTCATGAACTGGGCAATTGTTCCTGGGCATTCCATCCTTCACAATGTTGAAGGTTATTTTATTCAGAAACTGGAGAAAACTAAGTTTCTCAGCTCCTTACACTTCAGTTGTGAAGTACCTCTATATGTGCACTGTTTACCTGTGCTAAGCTTTGTTTCAGATGTAGTTCTGAATTTTCTATTGTTATTACTACAAAGACATGCAAGCTTGAAGACCACAGTTTAAGAGCTCAGTGTTTACCGTTTCTGATTTCAACCTACACTACTGTGACCATGGGCAGAGAAATCCTCTTCAGTCATTACTTAGTTTAGATTTCACCTTTCCTTCTAGGATCACTTCTTCTAATCATTCAGCACTTACACCCTCCCTTTTTGCAGGTATTCATCACATACTTCAAGAGAAAGTGGTCTCGCTGCTTAAGCTTGTGAGGCAACTGCATATATAGAGACCACCAAATTGTGGAATACTACAGTTAAGGTGCAAGAGGCAAGTCTTGTTTTCACAGTTGAAACTGTGTGGTGGTGAATCACTCAAAGGTACAGATTCACAGCTAGGACTGAAGTCTTGATACTGTGCTAGCGCTGTGCCTCCTCCGAGTCATGACAAAATGGGCAGATAGATCTGCAATGACTCCCAAACTGACAAAGCAAAAAGATCTTCAAGGAACAGATCCAAGGTACACAGGTGAAACTCCATCTCCATCCTAAGTTCTGGGAATACCTTCCCCTTCTTATAGCAAGTGAGGGTCTTTCACAGGAACAACAGGAACAATGCTAATGACAGATTGTGATTTGTTTATACTAGTAACAAAGATTGTGACAACAATACCAGAATGATTTCTTTCATATGAAATTAGAGTTTACATAGTATAATTTTACTGTAGTTCATGTGGTTATTTGCAGCTTTTTCATGGCTGGGCTGTTTTATGCTACAGAAGTGCTATCTTTTTTGACAGCACTTCCCAATTAGACTTCTTGAAAGCTTGCACACAAAACACTTACAATCATCTACAAGCAGAAAGACATTGGAAAGAGGGTGTTCTCTGTGAGAGGTACTTAATTGAGGAGTTGGCATCTCACCCTGAACTGAAGTAGCTTCATGGGCATGCTGCAAATATTTTCCTGTCACCCAGACTTCTCAGTGGGCAGGGAT
The DNA here is from genome assembly GCA_013400695.1 of Neodrepanis coruscans. Lineage (NCBI taxonomy): Eukaryota > Metazoa > Chordata > Aves > Passeriformes > Philepittidae > Neodrepanis > Neodrepanis coruscans. The sequence goes on along the minus strand of VYZS01012346.1, from coordinate 36,736 downwards.
TTGGCAGGAAGCTAAGGCCTGTACGAAGGGTAGATTCTGCAGTATGCTTAGTTAAGATCTAACCACCATGTGTACATATTTAACTGGCAGCTGCTGATGGCCCTGCTGGTCATCTGCAAGACTTGCCAGATTAGTTTTGTGAGCAAATCAGGGAGACTGATGACTCTTTCTGGGTAGAAAAAAGATTTCTCATAATAGAGGAGCTTTCCATTCTGTTGAAGGGGCTGAGGCTATTAAATAAGAAACATACTCCCTACATTTGAAAAAAATGGTCCATATATCCCAAAGCTTGAAGTAATATTTTTCAGTGACCCTACTATATTCCTACTGTAACTACAACAAATGCACTGTGATATTGGAGGTTGCTTTATGATTGTGATATCAAGGCTGATAATGCATTGTAAATAGATCATACTGGCAAAATAAGGTTTCCTGAAAAGAAAAGCAGAGTTTTTCATATGCTGACCTTAGGACACAATAACAACTTACTTCTTTATAAACTATACGTATTAAAGTCAGTCAGTGCTAGTATAACTCTGGCCTCATAAAGACTGTGCTGGAGGGGAAGAGCAAATGGGTTCAACCACAGCTGAACTGCAGGATGTGAGGCAGGTACTTCACTGGCTTATGCTAATGGGACTGTGAGCCTTCTTCAAATGCACCTCAGAACTGCCATAATATTCACAGAATCTAAACTGTAACAGCAGCTGAGTGTTTTTAAAACAAAAATATTTTGAGAGACAAAGCTACAAAGAATATAGAAATGGTAGCTACTACATAAGATATTATAAATAGGCCTGAATGCTTTTTTAGTCAGATTAGACTATGGCGGTGTACAATCATTTGTATTCACTAATAGTCAGGATAATACCTTTTAAGACACTCAGTTTTAGAGGTGCCAGGCCAATACTCCTCATTAGTACTACACTTATTAGCTTCCAAAGCATTAAATAAATGCTTTTAGCATAAGAGCTCACTTTGTTACCTGGTGCCAGAATTTGGTGGCAAATACCTGGAGGACAGTAGGACCACCTCAATGCTACATCACAAGTTCCTGAAGCTGATTTTGGACCCCAATTCCATGACCTTGGTGAGGTCATTTGCAGCTGGCACCTCAAAAAGGTCTTCCGGTGCTTCATTTTAGGCTAACTGACATGCAATGGGATCTTCAGCCTCAAGATGGGCACTACAGCTTATCTGCACAAAAGTTCATTTCAGAGCTGTTCTCAGAAGTTAAGAACGATACTCCTGTGAACTTTTATGCAGATGTTACATTTTAGAATATTAAAGTAAGGCTGAAGATTTAACAAATCTCTTTGTGGATATATATTGTATTGCTCAGTGTTGACAAATGACAGGACAGTCACCAGCATCATTAAGGGGAAATGGCCTCAAGTTGCCCCTAGGGAGGTCCAAATTAGATATTAGGAAAAATTTCTTCACTGAAAGCATGGTTAAGCATTGGAATAGGCTGCCCAAGGAAGTGGTGGAGTCACAATCTCTGGAAGCCTCCAAAAATTAGTAGGTATGGCATTTTGTAATATGGTTTTGTATTTGGTCAAAGGTTGGACTTGATGATCTTGGAGGTCTTTCCCACCCTTAATTGTTCTATGATTATTTTTTCAGTCTTACAAGAAGATTCAAAATCCAAAGAAGAATTTTCTCATGCTGATCAAGAATTAAATGGAAACAGATTATCAATCACAGTCTGACAGCACTAACAGTAAAAACAATTGCCAGACACTGGTTACTCTAGTGGTGTTTGTGTTATGTTTGGAAAATCTGTATCAGAGAAACAGCTACTTCACAGCTTTGTTCTCACTTCTTGTTAGCACCTTGCAGTCTCCTAAAATTCTTGCTAGAGAAAAAAAGTTTAAAAAATAGACAAGGTATTCTCTTGCTATTCACAGAATAATGCCACTCCAACATTCTGCTAGTCAGGATCTAAAATGACTTACTCATTCCTGTACAAGACTTCAAAATCAAACCAACTCATCCGAACTACTAACAAAGACTAAAGAAGACAAACTTAACTACATATTCCCAAAGACACACAGATTTCAGTAAGAGCTGGATGACCACGTATCTTTGAGGATTCATACCCCTAAGCCTTGCTCTGGAAGATTCTACCCCATTTTGAAGGATTAGTTTCTAAAAGATGATTTGATCAAAAACATTGGTCTCCCCAGACAGGCTCTGAATAGCCAGAAGATACAAGATTGCTGTAATCTGCTTCTGCACTGCTTCTCCTTTCTGGCTGGCAGAATTGTGGTGCAAGCTAAAATTCCCAGCTGGCATAGCAAGACAAATATGCTACAGTGCTTCAGAAAGAGCTGTCTAATAACTGCCCTTTGGAATTTATGGGTCACTAGAAAAACAGTGAGGCAATTACGTGCCCATACGTAAACGTCACTAGCAGAAATTTGGTTAAGTGGACTACAATGAAATATGCATATGTGGTTGTGGAGAGCCATTCTCATCCAGAACTTCTCCTTTCCTCCACACAAATGCTTCTATATCCTGAAATCAGAACTCTCTAATACATAGAAATGTTACGAGCCTTCTGCAGGATCCAAAGAAGAGGACTAACCTGTAATTGTTTAGCCCTCAAAAATATTTTTAATCCTTTTCCTTAACTTAGAGCAACTTTCTAAGACAAACTGGAAAAGTCTTGAATGATATACAATGCAATGATATACCATGCAATGTATATCAGTACTGCACTATGAGTCTGTTTCAGTATATTGAAAATGTTCAGTCATCAGTTAAGAGGCTGCCTCATTCTTCCAGCAAAGATAATATATTTATCACTAGCTAGAAATTCCAGCTCAGAAGTCCTATTTGACCCTTTTTGAAGGAAATACACAACCAACAAGGTTACACAATGCTGTTTTTTTAGATCTCTGGGATGAATCTCTATGTACAGGGGAAAAAATCATCCACTGTTTTTTGATTTTTATTAAAGCTTTATTAAAAATAAACCTGCAGTAACAGTAAATCAGATAATGATGGTATATAAAAAATGCTACTTGTTCTGATATGCCACACTCTGTACCTTTTTCATTCTGTGCAGTACCTTATTACACAGCTTGATGTGAGCACTCATTATCAATGAAATAAATGCAATGGGAATTAGGTCCCTAATTACCTTTAGATATTGGCACATCTAAGCCAAATGAGGAGCAATACTTGGAGAAAAGGATACTACACTACATCAAGAAGAGTGACAATATTCGATTGTTAACCTGCTTTTGAATCAAAATTTTATCTTCTATAGATAGATATTTGGGTTTTTTCCCTATCAGATTATTTATTTATTTGAACACCTGCTTTTTCTTCTGCTTTCTTAGATTGACCAGTTTTATATATGTAACATTTTTCACATGCAAATGTACTTGCAGATACAGTTGTTCTTCAATGTAGTGTAATTCAGTTGACCCATCTTCTTGACAAAATGCCCTCCTCTTGAGAAAATGTCCTCCAACAACCTAGGTATATCTTAATTTTGGCATAATTGGAATAATACATCATAACCCATAGGTGTCCAAATAGGACCAAATTGAACTGATAGTTTCATATATGAAATGTTCAATAAATATCAGATTTCCTGTCTAACTTTAATCAATGCTGAAAGCTCACCAATTATACAGAGAAAGTGTTTACACAAATAAAACAAAGTATTGAGTAGTGGTGACTAAACTTATACACACACATAAAATATTATGGTAAACTGTTTGAATAGACCTTGAGGGGAAACAATCCCATATGAAAACTTTGCTCTATTTGTTTTTCAAACTAATTTCATTAAACTGGTTCTTGTGTCAAACGCCTGTCTCAGTCTGCCCTGGTTACACAGGTATCAAAAGTATTGCACACAAAAAAAGACACAGAGACAAGCCATCTCTCAGCAATCTACAGTTTTTTTTCACTGTGTTCTAACCCCAATTTGACACCAACTTCCTCAGCAGTCTTGGTCAAATTAGCTGAATTGTTTGTATTTATCTGCCTTGTGTGGATTTTAAGAGAAAATTAATGCTTACTGAGAGCTCAATCACAGAAGCATGCACTTGTGCTCCACACATGTTTACTGTTCCTAGTCCTACCATTTCCTCCCTCAAACCCAGCATTGATTTTTTTCGTTATGAATATCAAGACAGGAATAAAGCCAGAACATATGGCACTTTATGGCAGAGCAGTGTTTATAAAACTGCATTTCACAGCTAGCATGTGGCAAGCACACTTACCAAAACATGGCTAACCTATATATTCACCTCCAAACAATCTTCATGACCTTGCCATACAAAGTCTCATATGGGAAAGGTTTTGAAACTTAATTATTTGCTTAAATAAACTTAACCTTTAAAAAAATTGTCCCTTGCCCCTCACTGTTTCTGAACAGAATAACAAAGCATGGAGATTGCAAATGGTTTATATCCTTTATTTGCACGATCATTTGTTTTTCATTTATCAAAGATGAATAATTTTAGAAGTTTTCTCTTTTATAAGGAATGAAAGTATGGAACTGGGAGTTTTTTCCTTCATAATACCTGGTTGTCTATTTTTTTCCTCAGTGCAACTATCAATGCTACATTTACTCCAAGTTTCACAATAACATATGTTTGTATGTTAGCCAGGTGCAGAGTTAGTTATAATAGGAAATCTGGACAAAACAGAAAAAAAGAATGGGGGTGAATATTGTCAGCAAAAACTTAAGAAATAAATTGCATTTGCTGTTCTTTACATAGTTTTCCTAGAAGCTTCAAAGATTCACTCATGCAGTTCATTACTTGTTATGTTTTAGAATCTGTCACAGACATTAAATTTTAATACTTTGACTCCTAGAGCCTGAATTCGGCTGCCCTCACCAGCAGACACATTTTTTCTCAGCTACCACGAGAATAGGTACATGGAGCTTCTCTGCCCAGAGCCTCCCCAGCAGCACTGCAGGATGCCCCCTTCCTCCCCTTCACTGCAGCCCTACCAAATGCATGTAAGTCCATACTCCTCTACTTACCTGTCCAATATTCCTATCATTGGGTGGGAAATGTGCCAATTTGGTGAGTTTCTGAATTTAGGTTTCACATATTCTGATGATAATGGCAGCAATTAATATTACTAATATCTCATTATCCAAATAAGGATCTATTTTAAGGCAAAGCAACTCAGTCACTGTTTCAGGCTCTCTTCAAATTCAGGCTGACCACAATGCATGTACAAAATAATCCTGATCTTTTAAGGGTTTCTTTGAAAGTGTAATAACAAACAAACCAACGCAAATAAATCTGAAAATCAGCAGAATAACTGTTCCCTTATATCACTTTTGCTTACAAGTCATAAAATGAAAGCTATTCATCACTGAAACGTCACATCACCACTTTTTCAAAAGCCCCCCATAGAAGACAGAGATTTAAGATGACAGAGTAAAGTCTTTGCTCAATCCAATTAGCATTTAAATATTTTAATCAATAAAAGATGACAATTGGACTGGGCTAAATGCAAGCTCCCTGAGAGCCATGCCTTTTATCACACTTACTTGCAGTCTTCTGCTACTGAGCAGTAATAAACATACCAGAACAGTCAATGTCCATGGCACAAGCTGGGAGCTGTATCAACTGAAAATCTTTACCTTCTATGGCAGCAAAAGGAGCAACAGAAAATTAACAGCAAGTAATCATTTCTTGGACTGGTGTTGTAGGTTGAAGCTAAAGCCATTTTTTTCCCCCCTTCCCACCCCGGCGGGTGGGGGGTGAAGGCGGGGGACGGGCAGGGATGGGGCCAGTCCCCGGCATGGCTGCATACCCTGCCCCCACCCACGGCGTTGGTGCAGGTGTGGCCCCTTCTGGGCCGGCGGGGGCGGCTGCCGAGGCCCTGCGCGGCTTGCCCGCGGGGGTGTGGTGCCTCCCCCGGCCGTTTTGCGGGTGCGGCTCTGTGGCCCTGGAGGCTGCTGGCACTCCCCGGCGCTGCCAGCCCTGGCCCAGCTCGGCACTCCGAGCATGCACGGTGGGTCTCTCATGCGCATGAAATTGAATGGAGCCAGTAGTAGCTCTCTTGTGACAGGGGAGCTGCTGCGGCGAGCAGCCGGGTCGGCACAGGTCAGGGAGGCCCGGGGGACGTACCGGGACCCCCCAGAGCCCCGGGTGGGGCCGCAGTGGGCCCGCACCCCGCGGCAGCTGGTCCCAAGGGCACCGAGGGCACCTCCATGGCTGGATCCGCCCGCCCGGAGCCGCCGCTGCTTCCGGCCTGGCTCAGCGCTCCACACACGGGCACGGAGCCTCACTAGGGGCGGTTCCTGGTCGCTGACTGTCCAATCGGAGAGGGCAAGTCACTTGGGGGCTGTCTGTGCATGCGCAAAGATTGGTCTCCTATAAAAAGGCGATCGGGGCCGCCATCTTCCTCTTTCTCTGCCGGAGCTAGTCGGGGTCGCATCTCCACGCGCCTCCGCACCGAGTCCTGCCCCCGCGCGTGGGCTGATTGGTGACTTCAGCGGCAGCAGCATGGATTGAGGACCACATCTTTCCATCAGCAGTGGTATTCCTTCCCAGGGAAAGGGGGATGGGCGGTCGCGGTTTTTTCTAATTGTCCCAGTGCCTTTTCAGGAGCCCGGCAGAAACCTAGCGCTACCCTAGAGTTCTCCTAATCAGCCGCGGGATTTGGAAGAGCTGTGGTCACGGCTTCCTAATTATCCTGGTGCCTTTTCAGGAGCCCTGACAGAAAAACCCAGCGCTATCCTAGAGCTTTTTCCCATCCAGCCGCAGGGTCTGGAAGAGCTCAATTTGTCTTTCTTTGCACTTTATTGTAAGTTTTCTGTGTGTGTAAAATAAACCGTGTTATTTGTTTGTTTTCTTTTTTTGGGTGTGTGTGGCTTCTATCGGACCTCTCTTGCCAGTACCATGCTTCCTAGTGGTAAAACCATGACATTTTCCTGGCGCCCAACGTGGGGCTCGACAAGACAGCTGATAGAACTCAACAACACCCTTGGGGAGTCATGTGGGTACTTCCCCTGGGCCACCATGACCCATGCCGACCCGGCTGCTCGCCGCAGCAGCTCCCCACTGCAGCGGCTCCCCATCGTGAGAGGGCTACTACTGGCTCCATTCAATTTCATGCGCATGGGAGACCCACCGTGCATACTCAGAGCGCTGAGCCGGGCCAGGGCTGGTGGCGCACGGGAGCGCCAGCAGCCTCCAGGGTCACGGAGCCACGCCTGCAAAATGGCCAGGGGAGGCACTGCACCCCCGCGGGCAAGCCGTGCAGGGCCTCAGCAGCTGCCCCTGCCGGCCCAGGAGGGACCAACGCCGCGGGTGGGGGCGGGGGATGCAGCCGTGCTGGGGACTGGCCCCGTCCCCCGCCCGCTGGAGGGGAAGGTGGGGGAAAAAACAGCTTTAGCTTCATCCTACAACAACTGGGCTGATTATGATATAGTTAATAGTCACATGATGAAACCCCTAGAAAATGGCAACTGGGAGTTCTGTTTGCATGTGACCTGAAACAGTTAACAATACTGATATTTAGTCTTCATAACAATGATGAGGCAGGAAAAAACCTCCTCAACATTTATTTTTCCAATGGCACTTGGCAGACAAACATATAGCAAGTGCATTTGCTGGAAGTGCTTATACTTTGTGAGTCACTAACATTGCCAAGTTCAGTTTGCATCTTCTAGTGCAAAGAGAGAGACAGAAACGAAGAGTTAGTTTCAAGAAGTCTTCTGCTAGAAAGCCAGGCTGAAAATACCTGCTTAATTAGGTAGTTCTTTGGTCATCAATTCAGCAGTGCCTGAAAAATCTGTTTTTGATATTTATCACAAATGAATGGCATCAAGGCAAAATAAATTAAGTGTCAGTGTCTTTGTGAATGTCATGGGGCTAAAAAATGAAAGTTAAAAACGATCAAGCCATGGTATGGTGACTTTGCCTTGCGCTGGCGGCCCTGGCGACTGCTTTCTGCTCCGG
>VYZS01012346.1:13751-28060 GCA_013400695.1 Neodrepanis coruscans | reverse complement strand
TTTTTCCCTCTTTCAGCACTAAATCTCTCCTTGGGCTAAAAGGGAGGGAGGGGGGTGCGCGGTTTTTGTAATCTTCTTGAGTTGTTCCCTCAGTCGAAACCGGGCAGAGGTTCATGGCCAAGGGGATCTTGAGAACACGTGCTCCCTTCTAACTACCCCGGAGTCTCTCAGCCAGGCTCAGAGGGAGAGAGAGACAAGCACTATCTCCAGAGCGTCCTCACCTCAAACGCGCGCCCTGGAAAAATTCAATTTGTTTGTCTGCTTTGCACTTTATTTGTCAGGTTTTGGTGTTTGCGCAAAATAAACTGTGATTTTTGTGTGTTTTCTTCATTTTTGGGGTGTGTTTGTGACTTCTCTCAGAGTCTCTGCTCCAAAATCACTGAATTTGTGGTAAAACCACCACAGTGAACCATGTAACAAAGTAATCTTTAATAGCAACACCCACATAGAGAATCCTTCACTCAGTTCCTTCTTCCGTTTCTTTGCAAGATTTCAAATTCTTCCAGGTTCCTTCAACACAGCTGCTCCTGTTGCCCTTGAGTGGGCTAAGTAAGCACTTCTTGTCAACAGAGAACTTGCATTTTCTGCAGGCATTAGCCAGACATGATGAACCCATGCACAGCTCATGCAAGTTCTGCAAAGTGATGTATATTCCCCACTCATAAAAGTTGATGAAGAATAGTTTCTGATGAATTTCAGATGATAAATTCTTCCATAAAAACACACATCTGAGAGGAAGACAAACAGTTCAAAACCAACTGGTCTTCACGAGGCACATCTATAATCCCCACTAAAAGAAATATTTGGCTCTGTTCTTTATAAGGGCTGTCATCATGCCTTCTCAGATTGTCCATTCAAATCTGCTCATTGGGAGAGCAAACATATTTTTGTTAAATAGCAAACCTCAGCTGTGATGCAGCAATGTGTTCATTCTCTCATGATATCCACAGTGAGTTTTCCTGTCACCAGCCACTTTTTTTTTTTTTTCCTAAACCAGTGATCTGAAAAGACTCTCTAAGCAAAAGAGATACATTCACAATCCCAGGCTGAACCAGTGCTCACTGAGCATGAAGTTCTATGAAGCAACTGGTAGGGCAGTGCCTGGGCAGCAACATCCCAAAAACCACTCATGGTTTCTCCAACATCCAAAGCAAATGACAGAAAGGGGCCCATCTTTAGACCAGTTTAATTCCAGAGAAATCAATGCCTTTCTCTGACTTTATTAGCTCCAGAATCTTATTCTCAGCATAGAGACCCTATCATAAACGAAATTCTATCATTCCAGATGTAAAGAGCCACAACTTGGGCTTGTGGCTTACTGTCTTTCAATGAATAATGAATCTTTCATGTTGAAGAACTTTCTGTGTCTGGGAAACTTAGAGCTTTTTATTAGGAAAATAAAGCAACATGGTTCATTGCACTACATTGAGCAGCTACTCAATAGTTTTTATTTTTGCACTTACCTCTTATGTCCATCGATAATACAAAAGCCTCAATCAGTCTTATCCACAATTATGATGGTAAGATTGGCAAAGGGTGATGGCCTGAGCACCTCCAGATGTAGCAATGCTCAGCTACTACAGAACTGGAAGATTTGTGCAGTCTGAGGCACTGCAGAGATAGGATGATGATAAAAGGGATACCAGAACAAATGTGTAGTTTTAACAGACTTACCATCTGAAACTTGTACATCTCTTATTTTGTTAAAAAAGATATTTTGGTGTAAGTCTGGGCCATATTCAAGAAAAACTGAATACAAAGCAGTCAGTGACAGCCCTGTATATAAGACAAAGTCTTTTTATTCTTCTGATAAAGAAGGAACAGAATAAAACTAAGAGGGGAAAAACCCCCACCACATTTCTACAAGTAAACAATTAAAATAGTCCTAATGCTTTATTGCCAAATGACTATCTTTGAATGGTCCTTACTCCAGTTTCTGCAGCAGGAAGAGCAGGATTAAAAAAACAAAACATGTGGAAGTACGTGGAACACCCGTGGAACAACAAAGATCCTCCAACAGTTCCTGTTCAGTTTTCAGCTGATTGTCTGCAACATTTACGTAGCTAATCTGTTATTTTCTCTCAATAATCTGCACCAAAATGTTGCTTATACTTAGCTCAGCTCTGGCCAATGAAAATGCAGGAACAGCAAGGACAGTACAGGAATTCAGCCGTACTGAGGAAAATTCTAATCCTACTAAATTTGGCAGCACAAATCTCTTATATAACCTGTGATTTAGAGGACAGGCTGATCATCTGGGGATATTACTGTGTTCTTCTCAGTACATTAAACAAAACTGGCAACTTTCCATTAATTTTTTTTTTGTTTTTCACTGGAAAAGGCATCACATGCTTACAAAACATTTTTAGTATCAGCCATATGCTTTTATATGACAATTCAATTGTACAGAGGGGGTATGTAAGTTTAAAAGCTACCTCTGAGTGCTTCTTTGCCAAGACTGCCTTGAACTGTGGTACATCTCAGAAGTTCAGGAGACGGCTTGGGATCTAAATTTAAAGCGACGAGACTTCAAAACAATGCTCGAAAAATGAGCTTTTCTGAAAGTTGACTGTTTGAACAGCTAATTTTATAGATCTCGGGAACTGAAGCTCTCACAAGACTAAGAAACTTTGAGAGCTACAGATCGAGGATCCTGAGCATGTACAAACCCCTAGACAAACAAATCACTATTTGTATCCACCATTAAAAAGAAGCCCACCAAAACAAAACCCGTTCTCCTTTTACAACGAAAATACATTCTAACAGGCAAAACCAGCTGCCCAGTAATAGGATACAGGTGTGTAAAAGCTTGATACACAAAATAATTATGAACAAAGTATCATATTATTTAAACCCCTGCTGTTCTTAAATCAGTTACAAAATGAGGTTAGAAATCACTCAGTGCCAGTATTTACAGAGTGCAATAAACATTCAATCCATGCCACGTATTCAAGAACTATAAAATCATGCTTTTGAAATAGAGGTACTGGCCAGTTTCAAGTAGACAAGAAAAGTATTTAGAGAATAACAAAAATCAATTAATCTTACAGCATACACCCATAAAAGGTGAAGAATTCAGAGAATACTGGAGAGTCTGACACCTGAAATTGTCACACATTCCTCACAAGCACTTACTGCAAAACTTGAACCCAATTATAGACATTTTCTTTTCACCCACACAAAGGATGTATCACAGAGATACACACTAATATTGGAATTCCTTGATGTGTTTGGAAACAAGTGGTGAGCACTAAGCTATCACCAGCTGGCTAATTCATATATCTCCATTTAATTGTTGCAATAGGTGAAGCTTTTAAAATAAAAAGCAGCGGCATTCCTCTCTTTTGGGAGACTCAGCCAATTCCACTATCCTGACAAAGCTTCTTAGTAAATGTAAAATCCTGAAAAGAATTAGCAGCTACAGGAAGCTAACACATTTAGAACAGGAAACTTTGGTGACAAGGGCTTACCAATGCATAATTAAGGGTGGCAGGAAACGTCAGACAGACAATCCCCTTTAGAGGGCTACTTGAAATGCAACTGCAGGATGGCAGGAGCAAAGAGGATAACTACATGCACAGTATTCTCCATTTTGCCTCCCAGAAGGAACTGCAATTTTTCAGTTTCCAGTAGTCATGCAATTTTCTCAGAAATACGTAAGAGAACAAAAGGAAACCTAAAACCTATTCATAGGAGAATTCCTATTGACAGTTTTTCTTACAGTTGAAAGTAAGTTGCAAAAGCATGACTGCCAAGAGGAGGTTGCTGGAAGGAGCAAACACTTGAATAAGTCTAGTTAAAACTGCACCATGAACTAAAGAATACCATTCTTTTCCCTTAAAATGCATGCAAAGTAAACACTTATTATGCTCTGTAACAGAAACTGCTTTCTTATGTAGACACTAAGCAAAGGACAAACGAACTGCAGAGCCGCTCATGGTCAGAGATGCTCACTTCAAGTCTTGTATGCAACCAGTGCTGAGAAGGCAGCCTGCTTTGAGCTTTCAATTTGACATGTATATAAGCAATTGCATCATAGAATTCAAGTGCCAGTTTCAAATCAGGTAAAAAAAAGCCAAATTAGGAAATTATGAGACTGAGCCATTTAGAAATTGATGCTCATTATTTTATTGCCTTGGGCCACCCGATGTCCCGCTAAAACCTCCTTGGAGGACAACGAGGGAAGAGCTGATAAGCCTGTGCTGGCTTTGGCCAGGGTTCTGATTTGTGCTGAACACAACGTTGATAACATAGAGATGATTTTGTTTTTGCTGAGCAAGGCTCACACAGAGCCAAGGCCTTCTCTGCTTTTCACACTGTCACACTGTCACACTGGCAAGGAAGTGAGGAGCGCATGGGAGGTTGGGAGGAGACACAGCTGGGACAAGTGACACAAACTGACCAAAAGGATATTCCACACCATAGGACATCATGCTCAGTATACAAAGTGTGAGGAGGAGGAAGGGGAGATGTTTGGAGTGACGGTGTTTTGTCTTCCCAAGTAACTACTACACGTAATGGGGCCCTGCTCTCCTGGGGATGGCTGAACACTTGCCTGCCCAGGGGAAACAGTGAAATTCCTTGTTTTGCTTTGCTTATGAGCGTGGCTTTGGCTTTCCCTATAAAACTGTCTTTATCCCACGAGTTTTCTAACTTTTACCCTTACGATTCTCTCCGCACTCCTGCTGGTGGGGGAGTGATTGAGCAGCCGTGTGGGCCTTGGCTGCTGGCTGGGGCTAAACCACAACAATGCCAAAGAAGTAACTGGCAGGGCAACACACTAGATTCCAGTAGTTTAACAATTCAGGATTTAATCAACTGTACTGCAGGCAGAAACAAAATTCAACAATGGCATTAAAATGGCATTAAAAGCTGAGAATAATTATAAATACTTATAGGCATAGAACTAAATGAAGATATTTTAATGAGGTGATACAAGTTCATATTTTATACATCTATAAAATATTACTATGAGACAAGCAGAAGACTCATAATAGGCCAAAAGAATAAATGTATTAATCTCAAAGATCTATGTTATGATGGTAACATAGTTTCAAATGTATCCACTAGGATCTTCTCATTCCCTTTCAACTGTACCAGTTGCTCCAAACCATTACCTTCAATACCAGTTAACATCAGTGCTAAAACAAGAATCAAATATTATGTAAAATTTTAGGCAAATGAACAAGCTGTCTTCCCCTTTCATCTCATTATAAGTAACTGTATTATTTTCCAGAAAGTAATATTCACAAGTTATTTTAGAGAAAGGTTATTGTACAAAGTTACAGTTCATAAAAAGACTACTCAATACAATCAGACAGAAGTTTGCTTGTAGTTCTTCGTATCCAAGACCTTCTTGCCACACATTGAGCAGATGCCTGTAAGCACACAGAAGGTATGTAAATTATTTTAAAATCATTAAAGTTGTTCTTCAAAAACACAGTTGCTCTATTTTCGTAAAGATCATTTTCAAAGAAATTGTTCAAATGAGATCTCATTGACAATCTGTGCATTTTCTCAACAGGTACTGCAAATTTAGAAGTAATATTTTAACTTCTAACACATATTACTATTTGCAGCCTATGTGTAATACTGCCAGTTAAAATAAGCTCTATTTTGAGAGCATTATGACTCACAACACTGCCTGAAGCCTCTGTAATTTGCTGGAATACTGGAAGAAAGGCAGGAAAGGCTCACATTTAGCAAACAGGTAAAAACGGGGTATTGTTAGTCATTTTAAGTCCTGTAGCCAAACCAAGGCCTGAGATGGACAGAAAGTAGTAGGGCTATAAAAATACAATCACTAACAAACTGACTGCTAAATGGGGAATTAACAGGTGGGGAGCTCAGAGAACTGAGACAGTTGACAATACTTTTTCACAGAATTAATGTATTTATAGGGTAGGAGTGAAAAACAATTTATACCAAGAATACTTGAGAATTGAAGATGACCCAATGTCACTAATGCCCCAAAGAATGTTTAAATCCAAAGAATATCAAGTCAAAAGAAGTACACAACTTGGGCAGAAAGGTGGGTTGTCTCAATATTCTCCTCTTCTTCCAAAGCAGAAAGGTGCTAAATCTGTTGTCTGGAAGGGCCATATCTCATCTTACACCACGATTCATCAGCAGACAAAGAATGTTAAAGGGCAACTATTCCTGTTAACTCTCTCCACATCATGTGCTTTCATATGTGGACATCGTGACTGGACACACTCCATTAGGAAAGAGAACAGCAGGGAACATGCCAAATGATTTACTTTGGAGAGCAAAATCCACCCCACCAGACAATCACTTTGGGTCTAGACTGAGGAGTAATTAACTTTAGATTGCCTCTCAATTTCAGATACACAACAGCTGAAGCACTAAGCCATATGACTGCATTTGCTTCAAGAAACACACCACAACCAAGCCTTTGTCAGAATTGGAAACTAAAGCACTTAGAGAGTTCTGAATTTTATGATGAAGACAGATGAAAGCTGGGAGGATACACAAGCGGACAAAGCTGAAAACCCAAAGCCCGCCCAAACCAGCCACAAATGTAAGAAAGAGCACAAGGTTCTACCATATGGGATTCAGGCAGCCATCTGGCGAGCATCTAGCAACTAGAAAAGGCAACCCTCCTACGGCAGGCTGCTAAATCACTGACTTAGTGACACAGCACACAGTTACTGAACAATTAATTTCATAAACAAAACCTACTACTGGTTAGCTGTAGCTCTACATCTAAAAATCAGTTCACCTCATGTCTGTGTGCTATATGGACTCCTTGATGCTAAATCAAGTCACTGAGTTCATGATGCTTTTTTCTCATCCGGGAATTACATGTCTGTACTCTTTTGCTCACCTACTCAATATCACAAGAATAATAAAAGTTTTATATCTTTTAGGTTCTCCATCAAATTTACTTGAAATCAGTTTTTTTTGCCTTGGCAATTTTTGAACAGTTTTTAACAACATTGAAGTCTTTTTATGAATGTGGGAGATAGAAAGCTTCCAGAATTTCACACATAACTCATAAGGACAAAGATTTTATACATTATGTACTGCACAGTGCACTATCTGCTCTAGGAATGGCGACAACATTCTTCTTTTTAATTTTTCAGTTTCACTTTAAGCCAAGCTTGACTTACAACACATCAAGCATGTTCACAACTGGCCCAGAGCCTCCTTTTAGAGAAATGAACCTTTGACTGGCTTATGTTAAGCCACTGGAACCAAAGGAATACATGAAGGCACACAGACAATCACAAGCATGATTTGGCTTCAGTGACACTTTCTGAGTTGCAAAAGCAACTTGATTTTTTTTCCTCTTTGTGTTTTACTCCTCAGATATTTTACTTCCGTTAAACTAGCCTACAGCTTTACCAAGATTCGAAGCTGGTTGTTTTGAAGGGGTTTTTTGGGAGGGATGGAGGAGTGCAGGGTGTTTGGCTTTTGGCTCGGGGGTAATTTTCGTTTGGGTTTTCAGTTTTGGGCTTGTTCCTTGTTTTGGGGAATTTGAGAACACCATTTAGAGTTTTAGATTTAGCTATTATAAAAAGGGGAGAAGGCAGCAGAAAAAAAACTGTAACAATCAAATGAGTTTACAGAATCTATTTTTTTTAAACTGAGAAAAATCAAACTTGCCAGATGACAGTTTCCTAAGCAATTGCCAAGATTAAGCTGAGTTAATTCTTCCAAGTCTACTGCTTCAGATTCTAGAAACATTCTTAAAGAAGCAGAATCACAGAACAACACAGACTGAAAGGAATTTCCAGCAGCCTTTAGTCCTGCCCCACCCAAAACACAGCCAGCTTGGATGAGCCTGGCTCAAGGCTTTTCAAGTCATCCTCTGAACACCTCCTGTAGGAGATTCCACAACCTCAGGTGGTGCCTGTTATTACAATATTTGATCACTCTCACACTGAAAAATTGCTTTCCTTGTATGTAATTACGATTTTACACATTCTAACCTGTGTACACTGTTTTTCATTCTATTACTGTGCAACTCAGAAGAGTCTGTGTTCTTTGTACCTTCCTACTAGAAGTTAAAGACAGCAATTAAATTTCATCTCAGTCTTCTCTTTGTAAGTCAAAACAAATTCCAGGGTTCTGCTTCCTCCCTAGTTTCTGACCAAACTGAGGTATTTTGGTACTCACCTTTTTTATAGGCACAGCCTTGACAATAGTGAGACCCTGGCTGATGGACAGAACTCTTACAGATCCGACATATTGCAAATTTGTTCTTTCCATAAGGATCAAACCTAGGGAAAAAAAGGAAAAGTATTTTGTTTATACACCTTGTAATGAAGTATTTCTTCTGCCTCATCCTAAAAAGTCTAAGCAGAAGACACAGTTGGAAACTCCAGTAACGCCTACAATTTAGAAAAGGGTTATACAAGGATTATTTCTAATAGGCAGCACAAAGTATATAGAAAAGCTCCCACTTTCCCCACTAAGAGAGATTTCTTGCACTATACATATATATATATTTAATAAAAGCAGAAATAAAAATGTGTATTTTTATTAAGATATGGCACAACTTTGAACTTTAACACCTTCCAGCATCATCTTACATAACAGAAAGTCCCCCGTACCGTAAGGAAATGTTCAAGAGATTATACCAACATTCTTAGCACAGAAAATAAGCCTCCCCAGCTTCTCTCCTACAAAAGCATCAAACACCAGCAACAACAGTGAAAACTGCAGTAAAATACTTGTCTACACTCTATGACTGAGAAGAAAGCACCCACGAAACATGTACTGACGTATTTTTACCAATTAATCAAATATCATAAGCCCCACAATTGGGGTTTTTTTAAGTACATTTTGGACAAGTTTGGAGTAGTTGCTCAGCTATGCAGGAAACAGGCCTCAGTTAGTTTGTTAACTGATGTTTTTAGCCAAAATCAGTAATAAATACTAACCTTGCCTTCTTTGAGGTCAATGCCTTGTTTTCATTTAATTTGCGGCCACCACTTTCTAGAGAAAGAATAAAACCATTAACAAATACATTTCCCTTAAAAAGCTCAATTTACAGCTTTTACGCATATGCAAACAAAACCACAGAGATAAAACATACAGCATGGCACTAGGGGACAGGAGAACAGAACACTTTATACTCTGAATACTCTGTGTATCATCCATATATATTTTTCCATATAGGAAAAAAACCCCCCCCTGACAAGTTCAATATGGAAGAGTTCCAGGTAAATAAATTCCCAACACATTGAATCAGCATGGCAGGGAAACCATGTGAGCTAAGATTTAACCTGATCAGTAATGTAATGTTTTAGACTTCATACAGATAAAATAGCTCAGGTGCCTGACTGGCTTTACAATACTTCAAAAACAAGCATTAAACCTCCCCGGGGTTACCTGTAGTGTTTCTTGCACCATCTTTCCACGTGTCGGGAGTGATCACTGTACCAAGCTTCTTCTCACCTATGTAAGGAAACATTACAAAGGAAAAAAAATTCAGGATCACAGAATCAATTAGGTTGAAAAAGATTTCTGAGATCACTGAGCCCAGCCTATGACCAAACACCACCACATCAACTAGACCACGGCTCTAAGTGCCGTGTCCAGTCTTTCCTTAAACACCTCCAGAAATGGTGACTACATCACCTCCCTGGGCAGCCCATTCAAATGTCTAATTACCTTTTCTGTGAAGACATTCTTCCTACCGTCAACCCTAAACCTTCCCTGGAGCAGCTTAAGACTATGTCCTCTTGTCCTATTGTCCTGTCACTGGGAGAAGAGACCCGGCTACACCCTCCTTCCAGGCAGTTGTAGAGAGTGAGAAGGTCTCCCTGAGCCTCCTCTTCTCCAGGCTGAACAACCCAAGCTCCCTCACCCGCTCCTCACAGGACTGTGCTCCAGTCCCTCCACCACCTTCGCGGCCCTTCTTTGGGCCCGCCCCAGGCCCTCAATGTCCTTCCTCAAGTGAGAGGCCCAGAACCGGACACAGCACTCGAGGTGCGGCCTCACCAGTGCCGAAAACAGGCGGACAATCGCTTCCATAGTCTGCCGGCCACACTACTGCCGACACAAGCCAGGATCACTTAAACTGCGCTGCACTAATACGAGCCACAGGCGCTGCCCACGGAGCAATGACCGCTGACACAGGGACCTCCCCGGAACCGCCGCCCGCCCGGAGCGGCCCAGGGCCCGCAGCCGCTGCTCCGCTCGGGGGACGGCCGGCCCCGCTGCGGGCAGGGCAGGGCAGAGCAGGGTCCCCGCACACCCGGTCTCCCCACTCCCCCCCACACTCACACTTCTCGCACACCATGGCGGCCCCACCACAACAAGCCGCCGCTTCCGACACCGCCCCGGATCTGGCGTCAGGTCCCACCGCCTTCCGCTGCCGGGGGCCTCGGGCGCTGCGCGGGCAGAGGCGGGAGCTGTTGGGTTTTTTTAAGCGACTGTTGTTCTTCTGCCCCAAAATAATCGCTTTCGCCCCCGAGCCAGGCTTGGAGTTCTGCCCCGTGTATCGCGACTGGGAAAGATGCGGCCCTCTCGAGCTGCCGCCGCGTGTCGGTGACGGGACGTGACTCGGTGTCGTGCGGGGGATCCGCGCCCGGGAAACACGATGAAAGAGGTGGAAATAAGGAGGCTCCTGGCCGCCAACCTGCTCTGTGCCCTGTGCATCGTCCTGACGGCGGTGGTCCCGGCGTTCTTCCTGGAGGGATTCACGGTCGTGGGGACGCACCTGACGTGGCTGTGTGTTTGTTCTGTCTGTGTCGGTACCATTAATGTAATCTCGCACTTAGTCCTTAAACCCAGTCAGTCTCCTAAGAGAAGGTCGTTTGCTCACAAGGTAAGACTTTTTTGGTTGTTGTTCGTAAATTGCTACCAGACAATGCAGAGGGGAAGCAAATTCTCTCTTTGTTTCAGCGAGAAACAAAGAAGACACTTTTTGTTGGTGAATTCTCATTTTCTATGAATAAGCTGAATGTAGCACTTTTTGAAACGGGTTTTTCGATATTTTCCTAATGTGAAGCTTTATCTCTACATAGCCTGTTTGAGTGAGTGGTTCTGTGCTTTCCTTATTCTTGCCCATGCATTGTTGTTTGTAGTCCTAACAATTTTCATGGTGGCAAAAAATGGCAAAATTGAATGGGCGCAGAACTAATTTCATAGTCCAGGCCTTGCAAATCTTCTTGATTAGCGGATATACCACAGTTCTCGTGTGTGGTTGTAAGTTTGTAATAACTATAAAGGAAGAGAAAATACTTTCTAGAATCTGAGTCATAGAAGACACTAGCTCATTACAATTTGAACAAAGTTGATGAATTTTAAGAAGTTACATGGAAAAATATTAAGATGCCTGCATTTCTTTGAATGATGAAATTTGAATAGAGAAAAATCTAAATTTGGGAGACATTTTTTGTAACTACAGCTTGCAACAAGGAGCATTAAAGGTATGAATCCCAATGACAACGTGAATTTGGAGCAGCACAGGAGTTGCTCAGAAGTGAGGGCATACATCAGAGTGTTGAAGTCAGGTGCACATTCCCTCACTCCTGACTTGCCGAGTCGCACAAGATCTGGTGCTCTTATGTGGTGATTCTTAAACACTTAAGCAAACAGCCCAGAAAGCAGTGCCTTTGTATGCAAGGCTTCTGTGTAGTTCTGCTGACTGAGGAGGATGTGAAATGCACGAAACCATTATGGAAAGCACGTGTTTTAACCATGCGTGATTTAAAAATGAAGCATGCTTCATGTTCTAGGTGAGGTTTCATCCTAGCCTGCATAACAAATGAATATAGGAAAAAAAGGATTAAAGGAAAATATGAAATTGCATTGGTGACCTGATCAGAACAGATCTAGCCAGAACTATTTATTAATGTCTGTATACTTCTGTAGGATATAGTGAGTACCCAGAAACTGTTGTTTAAGTTCATGGCAAGTTATGTGTTTTGCAGATTCTATAGAAAGTCATGGATGTTTCTCAAGTGTATTTGGAATTTAAGATGCCAAGTTCAAAATGTAGTGTTTTTTTATTTAATGTCATTTTGATTCTGAACTTTGCAAAAATTTTATGTTGTGTATTTTCTTGCTGTTAAATATTTTTTCACTTTCTGTGAAACTCGCCTTTTAATGAATGGACATGACAGTCAGATGTAAGACAAAAGTGTAAAAATATCCAATAAAATTACTTCTGTTTATCTTAACATTTCTGGTTATATTTTTGTATGTTTGCCTTGTTTTAATAGGGTGCATGAAAAAAAGTTTTAAACGGAGTGTTATAATTTTTAATTAATTATTTGAACACGATAAACTGTTTAGAAATATGCCATGCTATTATACCAGGCTGTAGCTGAATTTACAGAAGCAATTAGAGTACCATGCTGTTGATGAGCTGTAGACTGTGTATTTTGCTTGTGTTCTCTTTTGAAACATGATTCTGACATGTTATTGCTCTTTTTTAGATATCCAGATTTCTAAAATGCTGTATATACTTTTTCATGTCTTGCGTACTATTTCATGCGGTTATTGTTCTTTATGGAGCACCTCTCATAGAGTAAGTCAGAAGACCCTCTCTTTCTCTAAACATTCTAAGGGCTAGTTCTCCTTGCAGATATTGGTATAAGTACTTGTGTGTCTTCTAGGACACTGGAAGTTAAAGTTCCCCCTAGCTGGGGAAAGAAGGGTGGCTGCTTGGATTTGGTTTTGTTGTTTGGTCTTGTGTAGTTTTGTTGTTAGGGGTTTTTTGTTTGCTTGTTTATTTTTTTAGAAGCTGGGTCTTAAAATTTTTATTTGGAGAAATCTTGTTTAAGACAGTTACAAACAATTCCTTTCACTGTATTATTTACATTAAACATATGGGCATATATATTTTTCAGAGTTTCCTGTGGTCATTTTCCCCATAAGATTTTAAACCACACATCTTGGACATCTTTCATCTTTTTGATATTAGTAACAACTTCTAGCAAAGTTTTAGAAAAGAAAGAAAAGGAGACATTGAAGCAGTCTGATTTGTAATAGGTACACAAAGTCACTGACTAGTAATAGATAGCATCATGTAGTTTCATTTCTTTGTTGCTTTCACAACACCAAACTAGAAAATAAATAAAATAAGGAAGTAAATATCCAAGTATACTTCAATTTAGAACTAATCATGTATATGGGGTACACCTGTGGTGTTTTAAAAATGTTACGGAATTGGCCATTGAAAGTAATTACTGCATTCCACTCTTGAGATAAAAGCAGAACGCTTTCCAAATTTCTGTACTGTTTTACTGAGTAAGAAGGAAATATTTTATTCTTTTACATGAGGTTAAGCAAGCACACAGGCTTTCAGAAGTTGACTTAGAGGTTTTACAGTTTTTTCCTAAATCTTGGAAATCTTAGAAAGTCGGTAACTGCCTCACTTAATTTTGTAATACTCTTTCTTTATAGGTCAGTGACTGAGACGTTTTTGTTTGCAGTTCTCCTGTCTACCTTTACTACTTTACAGTGCTTGTGTGTTCTGGGACCAAACGTACAAACGTGGATACGGGTATTTAGTAAAAATGGGTAAGTGTTAATCCAAAGTTTCTGATTTTAACCCTAACAGAAACAGACTGAATTGATGTAAACAATATGTAATGGAGTTTTTTAAAGAAAAGAAAAATTCCTGAATGGTGGACATTTTTCCTGTTTTTGATTATAAGCTTATGAAAGCTTTTCTTACAAAGAAAATTATTATGTAGTTTGAAGGTGCTGATTTGGAAAACCAGCTTTTTATTTTTGGTGTTCAGACACTAAATATCACTTTATATGGGTTTGAAGGAAGTGAAGCGTTCAGCACGCATTTTACTGGAGTAGTAACATTGAGCAGTCCTGTATGATGGTTGTCAAATAAAAGGGGACCTGACACAGAGCTGTAGAGGGAGAATCTTGCACATCATCCAATAATACCCTTGTAAAAACAACTTTTAAAGCAGGAATAGGAAGCCAAAAGAAATACTGTTTTAAACTTGAATGTAATGGTGAAAATAATACATAATTTACTGTGGTCTTAAGTAAGTAATCTTTACCTGTGCTGTTTTCAGATTTCAAAGGGAGCCTTTTCCGTGTCAGAGTTTTCAAGCATTAATTTTTTCAAGAGTATGTTTAAAGTAAAATGAGCCTTTTAACCTCATTTACACCTCAGTGACACCCATGGCATTAGTGACACCCATGTATCAAGGATAATGTATTTTTCAGAAGTATTCTATCTCTTCTACCTTTTTTCATTGAATAAATTATAGGATTGTTGAAAGACTGGGACACTGAAACATAAAGAGGCTCCACATATGCTTGGGATTTAATAAGATGTTAGTATTCATTCCCTTTTAATA
>VYZS01012340.1:12189-23120 GCA_013400695.1 Neodrepanis coruscans | reverse complement strand
TACTGGTTGCCTGAGAGAAGAGAATGGCCCCTACCTGGCTACAACCCTCTTTCAAGTAGTTGTAGAGAGCAATAAGACCCCTCCTGAGCCTCCTCTTCTCCAGGCTAAACAATCCCAGCTCCCTCAGCTGCTCCTCACAGGGCTTGTGTTCCCTCCCCTCACCAGTCTTGTTGCCCATAACATAAACTGGGTTTTGTTTTTGTGCCTTTTTCTTTTTTTTTTTCTTTCCTGAATTCCTACATGTCTGTGAACTGCCAGAAGAAGAAAAGCGGCCAGACTTAGAGCCCATCCTACAGCCCAGCATACCATTGGTATTCTTGATCTCCCTGGTTCATTATACTTTTTCACTGCATCTCACATGCTGGATGTGTTGCACACTACATCATCTAGCTAGCAAGAGAGAAAATTAATTCAAGAAGATGAAAGACAAAAGCTGTCAAAGACCGGTGGAACAGCCAGGGCCAAAACTGTTTCTCCAACCTTTTGTGGCTCTTCCCTGGCAATTCATCGCACTGGCATATTTTGAGTTGAAGGGATTTTTGCTCCTTAATGTTTGTGCTATTCATTCAACTCCTGCACAAAACACACTGCTACACATTCAGGAGCAGATGATTTCAAACTAGTATATATACTTATTTATATATATACTTATGTGTGTATATNACCAGTCTTGTTGCCCATAACATAAACTGGGTTTTGTTTTTGTGCCTTTTTCTTTTTTTTTTCTTTCCTGAATTCCTACATGTCTGTGAACTGCCAGAAGAAGAAAAGCGGCCAGACTTAGAGCCCATCCTACAGCCCAGCATACCATTGGTATTCTTGATCTCCCTGGTTCATTATACTTTTTCACTGCATCTCACATGCTGGATGTGTTGCACACTACATCATCTAGCTAGCAAGAGAGAAAATTAATTCAAGAAGATGAAAGACAAAAGCTGTCAAAGACCGGTGGAACAGCCAGGGCCAAAACTGTTTCTCCAACCTTTTGTGGCTCTTCCCTGGCAATTCATCGCACTGGCATATTTTGAGTTGAAGGGATTTTTGCTCCTTAATGTTTGTGCTATTCATTCAACTCCTGCACAAAACACACTGCTACACATTCAGGAGCAGATGATTTCAAACTAGTATATATACTTATTTATATATATACTTATGTGTGTATATGTATGTATATGTGTGTGTTTAAAAATCAATACAAGAGGACTGCTTTGGGTTGTCTCAAAGTTCAGTAAGAAATGCTAGATATTAGGTGTCAGACATTGATGTTATGGGAAAAACACTTACCAAAAGCCTCCACACACTTCAGTGGTACCCCACCACCAGTGGCATGACAGACTCTGATTATGAATAGTAGTTGGTGCAAGAAGGTGTTTCATGTGTATCACACTGTGAGCTGGATTCACAACACATGAAACCACCAACCCAGTAAATACATTTCAGAAAATTTATACCAACTTTCACCCAGTTGCCTCTAAAGCATTTCTATATATAGAAGTCTATAAGCATAGCTCCAAAGCTGTCATTACAGGGATTTCTTCATGTGTTGAGAAACACAGATGTTATAAAAGATATCTTGTTAGTGATGACTGTCCATAAGGTGGGCTACACACTGCACTTCAGCTGCAGATGAGTCCCTGGGAGCTGCTGCATGGATGAAGGTGTCTGCCTGAGGGGGCAACACACAGCAGTACATGCAGCAACACACCACAACACAGAGAAGCTCTGGAATCCTAATGTCTTATTGCACATCAAGGTAGTGTAGTCATTCAACAGATTTGCGAAGGATGAAGTGATGTAATGCCCAGGCACAGCCATTATAGCCAAAAATCTTAGACAGTAATTATGAGTCTGTCCTGTAAGCTAGTGAAATGCCTTTTGTTGCTTCATTTTCAAACTCACAAAGTGACGTCCCATTGCAGGAATCCATCCAATGTTAATGCGGGTCACATGCCTTGAACACCGGTTCATGGGGCCATGAAAATTTAGTTGGCAATTTGTTGGACTTCAACTGCTTACCTGGGTGACCAGAAAGACAGAAGTTTAAAACCATAGACAGTCTATCATGGGACATCCATCACTTGCACAACCTTCCCTTATGTGGGGATCTCATGTCATTACAGACGGTTTCTCCTGGGAGCCACTTCTTTCCCCTCAGGGAAGCGATTGGGAGGTTAAAATTTAGAAAGTACTTCTCTGTGGCTGAAAAATGTGCAGTTTTATCCTAACCATAAAATATCTCAAATCATTGGGATTAGGCCTTTTCTGCTTTCCCGTGTGCCTTCAATTAGCCGCATGAAAGTGAACCCGTGGCTTTAGGACTGAAAATAGCTGGAGCGAAGTGACGCAGGCTTCGCCTGAGATGAAAGAGCGGCTTCCAGAAGCCTAATTAAAAGCAACTGAGAAACCAGTACTTGATACAGCCTCTACTCACCTGAAAAAATAAACGGAGAGCTGCAGCCAAGCTTCAGCGCGGCGTTGTGGGAAAGCGGCTGGAGGGTTTTGCCTGGGTCACGGGAAGGCCCAGCTCCACTGGAGCACAAAATCTTTCTGTTTCTGCCTGCCCTGAGTCAAGGGGAGGTCAGCCAGCCAGCCAAGGCCACCACTGCACTGGCAGTCCTTCATGCTACCTTGGGTGAAAGTACAGCGACGTCTGCCACCACAGCAGTCCTCATTGCTCCTCTCCCCACTCTGTGTCATGGCTGTGGGTTAAGAGAGAAACGCAGCTTCAGGCAGGTTTTCTAAATTCCTGCAGACTCATGTTTGTAAGCAACCCTATGTCCTCTGTGAAATGACATGCAGATTTACCTGTCATTTAGAATACAACCAGGCAAGTTGACAAGTTACTAAAAACTATAATAGAGTGGGTGTAGTGCAAAAAATCTTGCAGGATGGCTTAACCACAATTTAAAAGTATTTCTGTGTCCATGTTCCATATCCTTGGTGCTTCATCCATTTCCTAATATTGGTGAAGGATCTTCACTGAGAAAAAACCCCCAACTCTCCACAGAATGCAGTGAACTTAATACTGATTTGATACTCTCAAACTAAAGTAACTACTTTTTTATTCTGAATGTAAAACTATTTCAAGACATAATTTATTGAAATTAAATTTTGATTGTCAAGGGAATCCAAGAAACAAAATACTTTGAATAAAATATTTGGTTCACAATAAATTTTTATCTTGATATAATGAAATAAATATTTGCAGGATCAGCTAAAAGTGATGGAAAAATATTGTGGCTTTACCAATGATCTGAAAAACTGAATAGCTTTATGGTTATATGTTAATTAGGATTGTTATATTTGCTAACATAGGTATGAATCCAAAATTTATACCTCGATGTTAAGAAGTAGGAAGTTACTTGTAATACAGTTATCATTCTATGATACAGGCACAGATATGGGACAACATAGTTTGAATAGATTTTAAATTCTAGGTAGTAAAACTGGAAACAGCAGAAGAGAAAGAAATAAGACAAAACAACATGTGTTCACATTTATTTGCCGTGGACTTTTCTCATTCACAGAGGAAGCATTTAGTTTCAGTTAGATATATTTGTATTTTTTTGCTAATTTTCATCTTGAAGGAAAAGAGCAGCCAGCTGATTCCTACATCACACTTCTGTGTGTTTCACAGGTATCCTGAACTAGGATCTGAGAAGCTATCAGGAAAACCCAACTTAGCAGCAGGAATATGCAGTGAAGAATAGAGTGCTCATAACTTCAACCTGATTTAGAAGTTGTAGCTCAGAGCTCTGAGCAAAGTACACTGAAAGGGATTGTCATGCACAGCACAGAAATTTCTTAAATTATTCTTAAATTATAGAGCAAGGTGAGAATTAAAACCTTTTCATACTGTTATTGCTATTTTATATTGGTTTTATATTGTTGTAGATCAGATAGTTCAGAGAAAATTAAAACCTAGACAGGCAATTGGCAAATTTTGCAGTGGGGAGTTTCTGTGGTGTTCCCTGTAAATGCTGCTTAAACTAAAAGTTAATGTGAAGGCACCTTTTTCATTGGTACATTCTTATTTATGCCCAACAGGAGCAGATGTGTGTGTGATCTGTGTGTGAAAAAACCCAAACCACGCAAAAACCAGAAAAGAACTGTTGAAGGTTTTGAAAAACGCTTTCAGAGTGGGGTGGGAGTGGAACCAGCAAACACCGAAAACTCACTAATAAAATCATAGTACATGTGACTAGGGTGGCTGAAGAGACCAAAGAATACAGGTAATTAATTCACACCAAAGGAAACCCAGTCATACGGAGGCACAACTTGACAGAAAGCACTGCTGTATTTAAAGGCGCTCTGTGAAGAACACTTTTCCTTAGAAATCGTTGCAGTAACATATTCTCCTTTCTTGAGTTTGCTGAAACATTATCCCAAAAGCTGTTTATTTATGAACCCTCTGCAAGGCACATGGAATTCTCAAGGACATAATCTCTCCATTTCTTGTAAAAATATTTGAAAAGCATTTCAGAGGCCTCACTGCACATCTCAATCCACCACTACTGATTCAACAGCCGCATTTATGGGACAGAATCATTTTGGGGCTCCTTTGAAGAGTCACACTGGAGATGAATTGCCTGTATTTTCCGTGCAGCACTCAGCATGAGATGGGCTCAGCCTATGCAATGAAGTCTGAAATTAGTAGCAAGCATTAGACTCTCAATTTTAAAGTTTAACTTGAATGTTTATTTGTATCATTTGTAGAAGCATGGCTAGAAATACAGTACAACTGGTCTTAAGTAGGATCAATCAGGATTCACAATCAGAAATATGAAGGAATAGTCTTAGAGATTTTTCCTGAGGCCATTACCTTCATATCTTAGCAAAAAAAAAAAAAAAAATTTGATTAACTCCTGAAAGGTTTCATTTTGAATTGTCCAACTTTTAAAGAAAAGTTCTCTAGAAAACATTAATAATTTCAGTTAGTAGTCAAATGTGTAATAAGGTTTGTGTTGTGCCCTTTTTTGTAAAATACTACATTTAAATGATTAAATTTGTTATCTTCCTTAGTTAGAACTTTTAAAATGCTTTTTTACTCTTGATATCAAGAAAAAAAATCCACTTCATCATTGTTCTGTTGTTCTTTATATAAATATGTGGGTTATGAGTGAAGGGTTGTTTGTGGGAGAGATCAGGTGTGAAAATGAATTTTGTGTATGACGGAGAGAGAAAAATAAATGGATAGCTGATGAGGTACATGTTTCAAAAGTAAAGTTTTTTGGAAGACAAAATTGCTAATAGTTCTGTAATACACGCATTAGTAGTAGTCTTAATATTTTAAAAATATCTGTAAAGATGCAGGTAAGGAAGGAAGTGTATCATCTATGCTTTCTTAATTGCATTGAAAAAAATTGTCATTGCCCAAAAACTTCAATCTCCTACTTATAAATTTTAGGATCAATGTGTGCTTTTTTTAATAGTTGTCACTTGAGTGTTTACCAATCCTTTTCTAGCTATACTAGTAGAACCACATCACCTAATTTCAAGTCTGGAGTGTTAGTTTTCTTACTGAAATTGTCATTCTTTAATAGATTTTAACATATTTTTTAGGCACTTCAATCATTCACTAGTTTTTTTCTAAAGCTCAATTGTCATTTGCTTATAAAGTGTCACTGTATGTCTCAAAAAGTAAAAATGAATATGGGAACAATAATGTCAATGTTCTTGACATTTTTGTGAGATAAAGTTCATATTCGCTTCAGCTGCAGTCAAAAGATTTTTCTGTGAAAAGCATATGAAAGGGGATTTAAATAGGATCCAGAAAAGTGACTTATAATAGTATAAGTCCCCCTAAAATTCTCTGTGAAGAAGTAGGTGGTTCTGCTGCTCAGTTTGTTTGCTCCCTCAGACCTGTGCTTGCCTCCCCCAGACCCTGATTTTCAGGAACATCAAAACCCATCCATAACAGTAGAGATTAGCACAATATTTGGGTGCTTAGCAGCATCTTGAGACTGGAAACTTGCAGGACATTGTGGAAATCCCAATGGAATTATTAACTTCAAATTACTACTGACCAGGCCTGTCTGAAGGAGCAGAATTTATTCAAGGATACCCAGCTATCCATGGGGCTTCTCTGTGCTAGTGGGGATGTTGGGGCCAGGATCTCTCTGTTGGATGCTGTGTGAAGGCTTGCAGGGAAGCTGGCAATTCTGAGAACAGTGGAAAGGAATGGAGGAGAGGTCCAGTGTAGGGAGAACAAGTGACAGCACCTAAAGAAGAAGGAAGTAAAACTAAATAGCCCAAGGCAGCTAATGATTCTTCTGCATTTGGAGGCCATTGGTGTGAGTGGATCTGCCTCTCCACCTGGACCTTCATAGTCCCATCAGCTTCATAGGTGAAGCCAGGAAGGAGAGGAACCTACTACCCACACCTTGATCTACCCAGTTTATCACTAAAAGAGTTACAGGCTGCTGTGTTTTCTAACTGATAAAAGATACTTTCATCGTTTGTTTTATGCCTCACAGCCTGATCTGGACAGTAGAAGCCTGGTGGCAGCAGGAAGATTTGCTCTTGATTATATCCTGGGATGTCAAGATTAACCTGTATTTTTCATAGCCTAGTCTTAGTTCTCTAAATTAGAATTCAAACATGAAAAGATTAATTTTTAAATTTTTTTTTACCTCTTCCTTCCTTCCTTCGTAATGTCTTCTCCACTAAGGAAAAACAGAAGAGAAATTTATCCCTCCCAGTAGGCAATTTATTCATTACATGCCTCAGCATGAGAGTGAGGCGGGGAACGGAAGTTAAAATTTAATTTTAATGTCACTGAATTAAGCCACTAAATTATCTTCTTAAAATGAACTCAGTAATCCAAGAGAGAAAATATCTCTCTCTTGGCTTAATTGAGAAAACAATTAGATCTAGATAAAGAGAGTTTTTGCCAGATGACACAGTCCAGAGCACACCGAAAGAAACCAAATCCTCAAGAGCAGAAGTGAGAAAAAATTGTTTTAAGAAGTGTCTTTTCCAGATTTCTCTGGTATTTCTGTGGAACCTCTTACAACTCCCATGTGCAGCTTCAGGAAAGATGGAGCAAACCAGTGGTGCCTGTACTGCAGGCTGGGAGGTCCTGAGCAAAGCCCTGAAGGCTGAGACCTGGGACTAAGATGTGTGTCCCCTGAGGGCGCTGTGCTCACCCTGATGTGCTGCTCACCAGCTTTACTCGATGAGGAGCTGGGCAGAGCAAGGAGATGCTGCTGTGCAGTAGGGTTTCCTAAAAATGAATTGGAGATACCTGCTCTTCTTCGGGGGTCGAGATCGAGCTTTGGTCCCAGGGCGTGGATGTTTTTCAGGCTTTCTGAGAGCTGAAAGCACAAAGAAGTAAGCACCAGACTGGAAAGCTAGTTGTGAAGCACTTTATTTATTATTTTTTTTTTCCTAAAAGTCTTCAATTATTCATGCTTCCTGTAGGTTTGCGTGGTGTTACCCGATGGAGGAGCTCCCCGGGCTAGTCTGGGAGCAAGGAGTGTTGATCCAGCTGGGCCTGGCAGCCCCGAGCAGCCAGTCCCTGCAACAAGCCAGCAATTGTTTGGTGGCCCTCGGGGCCCTCGGGAGCCTCCGCGCCCCCAGGGAGGAGGTTGGTGGAACAGAGCAGTGAGCTCTTGCAGCCCCAGACAAAAGTCGGTGTCTTCAGTCACTCCATGTCACCGCCCTGTCTCTATTCACTTTTGGTTATCCTTTTTTTTTTCTTTTGCCGTTTCATCTGACAAACTCTTCTTTTTTTTTTTTTTTTTAAACTTTGTTTTATGAAAACTTCTTGTTTTCAATACAATAAAATAGCTGTCTCCTTATCTGTTCACTTTGAACAGCTCTAGAGATATCAGCGGGGAGTTCAGCCTCAGTGGGAATTTTCTTCCTTCTTTCTCTTCCAGCAACAGAACAGAACCACCAGCACCTTTTCATACCTATTTTATCTGATAAGCTGGCAGCACAAAGTGTTTTGCTTGTTGTCCTTACTTTCCATATATCTCAAATGTCATTTTGTATGTCAGCAAGATGAAGACTTCCAGGAAACTGTGACTCTCCCCTCCAACCTCCTTAAAAGGGACCATAACCAGACAAATACATGGCAATGATAATTTTGTTAATGGATGTATGTATGCATGCACATGTTGGTGAGACAGGCACAATTTGGAGAGGAAAGGGGAAAAATTAAATACCATACATGTTTACATCAATGAGAGATTTTTGCCTTAACATACAGTTAAGATCTTTGGAGAATATAAGTCACTTAAATTTCAACAGATAGCAGAAGTTTGTTTACTTGAAAAGCAGACCACAAGTAGTACATACAAGCTGTCTTACACTTATCCTTTATGTTCACCAGTTAGGAAATTCTTTCTTCCTAAGCTGAAGGAAGTGGTCTGTAGGGCATAAAAAACATCTCTTTCAACCTATATGAAATCTAGTGCATTTTACAAAGAAAGGTAGTTCTTCCAAAACCCACTTCATACTTTTTCACTGCCACTGGGTGGAATGACTATTACATAGGCCAACTGGCAGCTATTCTTCTGCATTCTTAATTCAGTGGGGAATGAAACAAGGAAAACATTTTTATAAGACTGCTTAAAAATTATATACAGGGGAAACAATTAAAAAAATGTGCAGCCATTTTCTTGATGGCACAGAAATGCCATATCCAATGACCAATTTAAATGGGCTAATTTTCTCCAACTGGATTTATGTTGCAAAACCTGCCAGGCAGACAGAAAGCTAAATACTGAAGTGTTTCATTTTAATATAACTTTAATTTAACAATAATGCCAGAAATACTCAGATAGGCTTATAGTGCACAAATTATACTATTCTACTACTCTTCTTCTGGCAGCCCCCAGATGGTAGTCAGGTTCTGTTACGCTTTCTGAAAAAACTGGTTAGTGGGTATCTGATTTGGATTTAAAATCTACCAAACTTTCTTAGGACCCAAGTTTCCAACTTTAACCCCTGAATTGCCATGTCTTTGGACATACTTAGGCCACAATGTCCACTAGCTTCAAGCAGCTGTTTATTGCTTTAAATTAAATACCTCACCAGCTATTTTCACTATCAGTCTGTCTATGCTTAATTTTTGTAGCATTTTGACAATGCAAAAATAACAGTATAAAAAGCTGAGTGCCATAAAAAAGCATCAGCAAATGTTTTTTTGTTTTTTGTTGTTTTTTTTTTGAACGCAGGAATAACAAGAACTCCTCTATCTATAAACTGCTCCAGTCTGTACTACACTTCTTGAACTCGTTGTAAGGGCCTGTGAGAACACCTTTTCCACTATGCTTAACTCTCTTCTGAGGGTAAAGTGTCCAAGGTGTAATGAAAAAGGTAGTTGTTTAATTGTAATAAGACTGCTGAATCAGGTTGCCTTATAAAGTACATAAGAGGTCAGGCTAAAACAGCAAAGTTGTTCTCTTCTGACTTTAAATCTAGGATGTGCCTTGATTCATGAAGTGAAGGGATTTGTTGCGTTGGGGGAGGCTGCATCCCCAACTTACCTTTTTCCTGGCAGAAAGCTGCTGAACAGCTGGACTTTACAACATAGTATTTTAAGGTAAATCCTCACCAATCTCACTTTGTCTTTCAATGCATCTCTAGAAATCGCAGGAAGTCAGAGGTTTGCTCATATAAAGATGAACTGTCCCCACACATAAGGTGAGGAATGTATTCTGAGACTATTTTCTTATCAGTTGCAACAACCATGCTAGCCCTACATGAATTAGAGCCTCAAGGCTACTCCATGAAACTTTTAGATGTAGCTTGCAGGGTAAATATACAGGTGTTTCTTGATGGTTTCTCTGAATAATACATATCCCTGAGTGTGGGGAAAAAAATCTCTTACTCAGTACTAGCAGTAGGTTACTCCAGGTAAGCCAGGAGTCCTCAAAGAGAAAGCCTATGTTTTTGGTTGTGGCTCTCATGCAATACTTCAGCAGAGGTGGAAAGGAAGGTATACAAAGGACAGGGTAGGGAAAAGATTACATACATACATACATACTTTTTAAGTCAAAGCCACAGGAAGAATGGACTAAAACATCAGTTAGGAACTGGATAAAAAATTGTGCATCTGTTGCACATCTTCTCTATGCTTTTCACAAAGAATGTAGATGAGGTTGGGATATTCTGGTTTCATTCCCACCCATACATTTCAGGTGTCTGTAGATAAGGCTGTTTCCCTTTATGTGAAATGGAGATAAAGAGCTCAGTATCACACACAAACATACTCTGATTTAGTGTATTCATATAGATAAAGCAAATAAATTCCTGGATACTCTGCATAATTTTTTTTACAGAGCTCTACAGAATTCTACAATGTTAGCTGTTTCTGAACATGTTCCTACATAACTAGGAGACCAAGGTTCCTATTTGGCTGTGTGAAACATTTGTAAAGATCAACTGTTTTTTTGAGGAAAAAGGAATCTACACGAATAAACACCTATAAATTCATAAACACATGTAATTTCATTAGACCACAAGACTGCATCAAGAACACTCATCCTTAAAAAAATAAAAAAAGTTCTGAAATCCATTTCTTTCTACCTTTTCTTCTCTCTCATAACTCAAAATTTGCTGACTTTCAAATAGCGTACTTTCTGTTGTAATGCTGTTGTCTAACTAAAATATTAAATTATCAATTGCTCTTTTGCTACAGAAAGAGATGTATGGTAAACAAACTTTAATTATATTCTGACTTTCTGCTATCTAGTATTGTACAAATGGGTCTTTTCTTCCTAGAACTCACTTTTCATTTATTTTACACCTTTTAAATAGTATAAATCACTTGAACATAAATTCTATTTCAAAAAGTAATTATGTTTGCATTTGATTTTAAAAATCTATTTTAAAAATGGAAAAAAGTAAAACTATGGACTTCCTGGGGAAAAAAAATTTTTTTCTAAGCACTTGCTGGAATAAAAAGTCTTCAAAAAACA
>VYZS01012333.1:7188-38383 GCA_013400695.1 Neodrepanis coruscans | reverse complement strand
GGGGGGGGGGGGGGGGGCGGAGGATGCGGTGGGAGCGGGTGGGTCCTGCTCTGAGCCCTGCCCTTCTTCCCAGAGTGGTGGGAAGAGTTTCTAAAAGTCTCTTTTGACAACTTTTCCCTGCTCTGGCCCTGCATGGAGCGTATGTCAGTGTCACAGAGGTTTTCTGTGTCTCCCTTGCAGGACACAATTCACCAGCTGGAAAACGAGCTTAGAGGAACGAAGTGGGAAATGGCACGTCACTTGAGGGAATACCAGGACCTCCTCAATGTCAAGATGGCCCTGGATATTGAAATTGCTGCATACAGGTACAGTAGGACCATTGCAGACATGCCTGGAATATTAATAGCACTGCGGATGGGCTTGGGCAGATTTACCACAGATAAGAAATATCTGCATGCAGTGAACACAAGTGAAATTAGAGCTTGGCCAAATTATTGCAACCATTACACAGATCAGTGAGAGCCCAGAAGGTCATTGGGGAGCAGCTAATCAGTGGCAAAGCTGCCAGCAAGCCCAGTGGTACAGGACACGGTGACTCAGTGCAGTGACACCCTGTGCCTCGTTCTGTCCTTGGCTGCAAAAAAACAGAAGATGCAGCAAAAGACAAGTTTATTTTTAATTCGTCTTTGCTTTGTATATGCCAGGCGACCTGTGTTTGTCACTTGAATTCCCTTTTATCGCCTGAGAGAGACAGTGAATTTGCTTGATCATGGTTTCAAGCAGGGAGTGATAGTCTGCCTGTCACAAACACTTTTGCTTTTCTTGCTCAACTTTCCTTTGGAGGCGCCGGCTCTGATCTGGAGCTGAACGTTGCTTGCTGTTGCCATCACCTGGCAGGTTTTTTTAGTCTCCTTTGCATCACTTCAGTAGCTCTCTGATGAGAGTTCTGATCTTTCTGGGTCACAGGCTTAGATGACAAACATCCATTTGAACAGAAGAAAAGTAAAACCAAAAAAACCCACCTCCAGATCTGTTTAAACTTCTAAGGTTGTTCAGACAGTCACACAGAGATCCCTGGGTCTGCAGCTGCTTGCTGCCAAAGTTGGCTGAACCAAAGCCTCCAGTTCTCATATTCATACAAGAAAGGTGCTCAAAATACTTGAACCAGTTCATGTGCTCTATTCAGCTCTGAATGGTTCAGCCACAAGGTTTCATTTGGGTCTGTGTCCAATTCTGTTTGCCTAAGCTATAAGCTATAAAGCTAAGCCTAGCCTAAGCTAGGAAATTGATTATTTTGCCCTGCTCTCTGCATTCTGCCATAATGAATTTTTTTTTTTTTTTTGATCTAAAGGAAGAATTTCAGCTGATCACTGAAGATGTTACACTGGCCACATGCCAACCAAGCGAAAAGCTGTTTGCTGAGTATGAATTTTGCAGTGGAGTGGATTCAAGGAAAGCTGGACTGGGACTGTGAGCATTGGATTATGCTGGTCAGTTCCAGCATATTCCATATGCAAACTGGTTCCATCCTGCTGACAGGGAAATGTAATAGAATTATAAATGGTTTGATTGGAAGGGACCTTAAAAGAACATCTCGTTCCAAGCCCCTGCCATGGGCAGGATTTTCACTAGACCAGGTTTTTCCAAGCTCCATCCAACCTCACATTAAACACTTCCAGGGATGGGGCAGCCACAGTTATTCCAATAGCTGACCCTTGTGTTGGTTTTTTATACTCATTTATTTTTTTTTCTTCCTGATTCCCTTAGGAAGCTACTGGAGGGTGAAGAGACAAGATTCAGTGCCTTCTCTGGAAGCATTACTGGTCCCATATTCACACACAGACAACCATCTGTCACAATAGCATCCACTAAAATTCAGAAAACAAAAATTGAACCACCAAAGCTGAAGGTCCAGCACAAGTTTGTAGAAGAAATCATTGAAGAGACGAAGGTGGAGGATGAGAAGTCTGAAATGGAAGATGCCCTGGCAGCTATGGCAGAAGAAATGGCAGCCAAGGCACAGCAGGAAGAACAGGAGGAAGAAAAGGCAGAAGAAGCAGCTGTAGAGGAAGAAGCTGTTTCTGAGAAGGTTGCAGAAGAAGCAGCTGAGGAAGAGGAGAAGGAGGGAGAGGAAGCAGAGGAGGAGGAAGAAGCTGCAAAATCTGATGCAGCAGAAGAAGGTGGTTCTGAAAAAGAAGAAATTGAGGAAAAGGAAGAAGGGGAGGAGGCTGAGGAAGAAGAGGAAGAAGCTGAGGCCAAGGGCAAGGCTGAAGAGGTGGCAGCAAAGGCAGAGAAGGTCAAAACACCTCCCTCAAAGTCCCCCCCTAAATCCCCTGTAACAGAGCCGGCCAAGGTTGCCCAGAAAGAAAAAGCTGCTGAAGCAACGAAAGAACAGAAGGTGGAGAAAGGTGAGAAGGCAGCCAAGGAGGAGGAGAAAGCAGCATCTCCTGAGAAACCTGCAACACCAAAGGTGACCTCTCCAGAGAAAGCTGCCACTCCAGAGAAAGCTGCCACTCCAGAGAAGTTGGAGAAAGCAGTGACCCTGGAGAAGCCCCGCACCCCCGAAAAGCTGGTGAGCCCCGACAAGCCCCGCACTCCCGAAAAGCCTGTGACTCCAGAGAAGCCCCGTTCTCCAGAAAAACCTCCCTCCCCAGTCAAAGATGCCAAGGCTGTGGTGGAGGAGACCATCACTGTCACAAAGGTAATGAAAATCAGCGCTGAGGCTGAGAAGGAGTCCAGGAAAGAGGATATCGCGGTGAATGGAGAGGTGGAGGAGAAGAAGGAAGAGGAATCCAAAGAGAAGGAGGAGGAAGATAAGGGAGTTGTCACCAATGGCCTAGATGTGAGCCCGGTCGATGACAAGGGTGAGAAGATTGTAGTAACCAAAAAGGTTGAGAAAATCACAGGGGAAGGTGGGGACAGCGGGACCACATTTGTCACCAAGTCGGTGACAGTCACACAGAAGGTGGAGGAACATGAAGAGAGCTTCGAGGAGAAACTGGTGTCCACCAAGAAAGTGGAGAAAGTCACTTCACATGCAGTAGTAAAAGAGATTAAAGAGACCGAGTAAAATTAATCATAGCTAAATTTAAACCAATTCAAGAGCTTGGGTCGGTGCAAAAGGTTAAGCCATATGACAGCTGCAAAATGCATGTGAGTGACGGCTTCAAAGCAGAACGGGTTCTCTCATGGAGGCTCCAGACACACAGTATCTTACTTTTTCGTGCAATATAGGGAAGGGGGGGGGAATGCATGCAGGCTCAAGATGTACTCCCTCCACAGAGCTTGGGGATCTACAAAAAAAATACTAATAATAGTGCATGAGATGAAATGTGCAAAGGAAGCTTTTTGAATTTCCTGAGCTGTTGGAGGGACATATCTGAGGGATGATTTAAGATGTATTATGCAAAGAATCAACTGAGCCAAAACCAAACAGAAAACAGTCATAAATATTCATGAGAACCAGAATTCTCCTAGCCTTAAAAAAAAAAAGCTACTTAAAAATAATTATGTTTACCTCACTGGTGCAATTAGGGTGGACTTTTGCTCATGGGAGAACCTTGTTGACATGCACAGTATGCAACCTTTTGTTGTTTGATGTAAAACAGTCACAGCAATTCTTGCTCAATAAAGGTCAATACTGAAAACATGACTTGTCTGGTGGCTTTTTTCCAGCTCAAATCCTTCCCTGGGTTTGGGGCTCTGTCCTGAATGGGGATGCAGTTCTGTGGGTTGACATTTGCTTGGGTTTTTTTTTCCTTAGTGTCCTCATTTGTCCATTTGGGCTTTGATGGTCCCTGAGGGTCCTTCCAACTCGGGGTATTCTGTGCTTTAGAAATTGGATATGATGAGCAAATTCCCTGTAAAAGGACACAAATACTGGATTAATTAAATAATTAAAAGCTGTATCCCAGGTTTTCTAAAGAGGAATCCATTGAACTCTTCTGCCTGGCCTTGAGGCCCTTAGAGGGATTGTGACTGGTTTTCCTGGGAAGGGGAAGATCTCTGATCCATTAGACCTGCTTGGACTAAGTCTAAAAGTGTTCAGGTGTGTTGCAAGTGTAATTTTACTCATTGCACACCACTCTCCACATGCAAGGAGAGCCTTAAAGATGTGGCAGTTTCCAAAGCATTCCTTGATTTTCCTGTGCAGAGAATCTGTGCGAACCATTGCTGGTCATGGTATCCTCTATGACACCACTTTGTCACTTGTGAGTGCAGAGACCCATTAAATCAACTCAACCAAAGAAAGGTCATTAAAATGGTGTTGTCTGATTATTTTACCCCTCTTGCTTTAATTATATTAGGACATTCTTATCAGTTCTCTGGCCCAAATGATCAATCTGCTTCTGAACATGAAATTCTAAAATCAGATCTAAAACCAAATTAAAGGCCTCCTGTCTCCTGCCAGCTCCAGGTTGGCTTTCTTTAGAACAAAGCCCAAAAAAGCCTCTCATAGCCCTCTATGTGGAAAATAAATGGAGATGAAGAAAAGGAAGAAACCAACTCCAGTCTGGGAACTTATAGGTCATTATGGGATTAATATTGCATTTATTTAACATTTCAAAAGGAAAAATGAATGTGGAAAATGTCCCACCTCCCATAACTAGCAAAGAAATGCAAATAATATTTAATCCTGGTTCAGGACAAGGACTGTCCTGAAATCTGAGGATCTGATCAAAATCTGATTTTCACATGCTTTTCAATTCTTTATCAATAATTGAAGATCAAGTTGTTTTTAATTGAAAGCATTCAGCATGTTCTTCACAGCAGATAAACCTTTCAAATAAATCTGAATGTCTTTGTGTAACAAAGTAATGAATGTTTCTCCTGCTGATATCAATAATGGAAATCTGTGCTTACCAGCTTGCTGGCTGAGTGGTGTTTAATTAAAGCAGAATTAGGAAATTAAATGGCAACTTCTCCATACTGAGTTTATTTGTGAAAGTCATGTGTGTGTATGTGACATAAAAATGCTTTTACTTTTAGGAATAACAAGCAGCCCAGTCCAACTCCCTTATTATCAGTGTCTGCAGCAAGTTCTGTTAAAATACATAAAATACAAAGGTTTGTATTTTATATAACTA
Organism: Neodrepanis coruscans; assembly: GCA_013400695.1. Classification (NCBI taxonomy): domain Eukaryota; kingdom Metazoa; phylum Chordata; class Aves; order Passeriformes; family Philepittidae; genus Neodrepanis; species Neodrepanis coruscans. The sequence continues at coordinate 33,356 of VYZS01012333.1, read as the reverse complement.
CAGATTTATATTAAATGCCCAAAGGTTTGTGAGCGTTGTAGTTATTTTTCTCTTGGATCTGAACAAAGCTTTCAAGGGAACACCCCAACTAAGTACAAAAAGTAAAGCAGAAAGCAACATTTACCATAAAATAATATTTATGTGCTCCCAAGTGAGTTCTAGAAAATGTTACAATGTCCCAAAGTGCAAACCCAGCCCTCAGCATGGAAAGTTGTGGATCTTCACCTCGAGATGAAGAAGGATCACCTGGTACAGTGAAGTAAATGATGTCAGCTCAGGAACACTGTTAACATGGGTTACACTGGGACAGGGGGATCCCAAACTGCCTATTCTTCATTTTTAGGCTTCCTTTTCCCTTTCTTTCTCTTCAGTTCTGGTAGGATCCAGCTCCAAGGACTCCAGAATAATGACTTATGTTGTTTTGCTCATTGGCAGCCCAGCCAGGGTTGGAATTAGTTGGACAAGGGGATGGATCAAAATCCCTGCCCAGGATACATCAACTTCCCTGGGTGGGTTTGGGAAGTCACCTGTGTGGGAGGGGAACTCCTGAGCTACCCTTTGACATGATGTGTTTAAAAATATCCTCATTTCTCCCCCCTTTCCCACCCCAAATCCATCCCAGCCTTTAGTTATACCTACAACTGCATTTTTTCCCTCTGCTCTAACACATTTGTGAGTTTAGTGCATTTCCCACTGCAAATGTTTCCATCAAATCCTAAGAGGAGTAAGCAAGTGGTTAACACACTTCTAAATGTTTATAAAACTATAAGAACTGATTAATATTTAATGGTGCCAAGAGGTTTTGTCTACTGACATCTGCAATCAAACAGTTTCAAAAGAGAGCAGAATTCCCAGGCAGAGAGGCATAAATAGGAGTTTTTTGCCTGTTCTGCACCAATTACTTCTTAAGACTGCACATAACCATTGAAGGGAATAATTATTTTCAGGCAGAAAAGTCCATTAAACAACACAAAATTCTCTGAAGGGAAAAACAGTAATTAAAGGAATTTACAGTGAAGATTTATATGTCTTATAGAAGGTCGATTTGAAGGCTCCCATGTCATCAGGACCAAAGAGGCTCTAAACCAGGATTTTTTACTGTGCTGGGTTGTGGAGATGCTAAAATGAAGAGATTTTCAGCATCATAGAATGAAATTCCAGGTGGAAACAAGCTGGGAACTGTTACAAAACACAACTAGTTGCATTTGCCAGGGAGCTGAGTCAGGGACTAGAACTTTCTCCAGGCATCAGGGGTTGTGCTCTATCCCATTCCCATGTGGGCTTTATTCCTGCTCTGGTCAGGATGAAACTGTCCTTAACTTAATCTAGGAAGGCAGCAAATAAGGAATTGTCAATTAACTAGTTACTAGAAGGTAGATTTCTAGAATCTGGTGTTATACCTGTGCAGGTGTTCCTCTTGTTGAGTGCAGGGAGGAAATCCAGGACCACCTTGTATTTGTGTTCCCTGTGCTGAGATCTCAGCCTGACCCAGCCCCTGACTGCCCAAAGAGCAGGAGAAAATTTCAGGACACTCCTGGCTTCACTCGCAGCTGCAAGTGGGGTTAAAGTTTCTCCCGAGTCTCCCTCTGCCTGCTTTTACTGCATTGCGTCAAAGCAAGCTCCTGGATTTTCCAAGGTAAAGCAAGTGCTGGCAGCAGGATTAATTCCACAGCCCTGGGAGCACCTTGACATACAGCCCCACACCTCCAGCCTCCTTCCCAACACTTCCCTGACCCCAGGAGAGTGCTGGGGGTGACAGACTGGATGGTCAGAGCAGTTTGTCCCTGCCTGGGGCTGACTCACACATCCTCTGCAGAGCTGTGAAACCTCTCCCCGAGCTGCACTACAGCAGGAAGAACATAAGGAGCAGGGATCTAGCTGTAAAAGGCTAAAAGGAGTGCAGGATCTCCACATGGGCAGCTTTGAGCATCCCTGGCAGCCTGGCTGCAATACTTGGGAGAGCTGGGAGGTGCATTGCCTCCCAAAAGTGAAAAGGGATGCAAAGGGTTGGGTGAAGAAAGAGTTTGGCTGCCAAAAAAAAAACAAACATGAGAGAGGAAGCAAAATTGGGTATTGAAAAGTTAAAAATTGCTCAGAGTGCTTGGAGAAAGTTAGGATGGTGCAGTGGATTTAGTATATCATAAAATCATGGAGTGGATTGGGTTGGAAGAGACCTTAAGTCCCATCCAGTGCCAACCCCTGCCATGTGCAGGGACACCTCCCACTGTCCCAGATTGCTTCAGCCTGGCCTTGGGCACTCCCAGGGATGGGGCAGCCACAGCTTCTCTGGGCCCAGGGCCTCCCCACCCTCCCAGGCAGGAATTCCTTCCCATTACCCCAGCTGAACCTCCTCCCTGTCAGTTCGAAGCCATTGCCTCTTGCCCTGCCACTCCAGGCTGTCAGAAAGAGTCTCTCCAGCCGAGCAATTTAGCAGAGCTCTGGCTCTAATGGCCATGATGGGCTTTGATCTGGGGTGGATCATGTTTTTGCTCCTCAGGAGCAGAACCTTTCTCCCAGCTGAGTGCCGAGCATCACTTTCTGATGGAACACAGGGGATTTTCCAAGAACCAGCTCTTATCCTCAATATTCTGCTCTTTGAACTGAAGGTATCACACACCAAAAGGAGCAGGTCCCCTGAGTAGCTTTTAAAAGCACTGAGCAAACAGCACAAGGAGTCTCTGACTTCTGGTACTGCAAATTCCCCAACACTCAGCCCCACTCCTGGAGATGGAAAATAAAATCTGCTTTGTAGGAGTAAGTCCCCATAAATACAGGTAGGAAAATCCTCATTGCAAGCAAAAAAGAGGTGTAAAAAGAAAGATTTAAATGAAATGTTGTTGAAGAAAATTAAAATTATTTCCCTTGTCTTCCAGTTCTCAAAAGCATCAAAACCCCCAGGAAAGTAGAGGGAGATTTGGAAATGGAACGCCATGAACAGCAGTTACTGGAATTACTGCATTCCTGAATGTTTCAACCAAGTTTTTTTTCTTTCTCCTGCTGTTTTCCTCAGGAACATGAAAGAAAATAATTTTAAGTGCTCACCTGATCCATCATAATTTTTATAACTCAACATGAAAAAGGAGATGCTTTTGGAATACCCCTAGAATTTGTCTAAGAAGACTTCCTTTTGCTATCTAAACAAAGGTGTTGAGGAGAACCAATGAAAATCAACTGATACTACAAAAATCAGTGCATGAAATTAAAAGTTCCCCCAAAATCCTACGCAAAAATTCATCTGGCCAAATATAACTGTGAAAAATTTTAATATACCCATGCAATTACTGTTTTAAAATGGGTTTCCATGGGTCTAGTTTATTTAAACTGCTTTAATTTACAGCATTAACATGGTACTTGCCCTCAGCACAAGGTTTGATTTTATCCATCAATTTATGGAAAATAAAGAGGCTCAGGCAGCAGGACACAGTCAGTGCTTGCAGGATGGCCAAGCTCTGGTGCTGTTTGAGCTATTTTGTGTCTGGTCTCAACTAAAGATTGGTTTAGCTAAGGACTAGACTTTTCTTTAGCTCGGTCAAACATCTGAAAGACCCTGACAAATTCTCAAAAGAAAATGAGTAGGTTGCCTGAGACAGCAACCTGGAGAGGCAGCTTGCTCAAGCAATAGAAAACTCCCCCCACATCCCCCTTCCCTCTCTCACATTGTACTTTTTTAACTACACAGACATTGCTCCAAGTCCACAGTCAGTCTTTCCTTCAACCCCTGACTTGCCAGACATCAGCCAATTCCCTCAGATTATGTAGAGCCACATCTGGACTTTGCTACTGCATGGGTTTGTTAAAACACCCCTTTTTCAAAAGGGAGCTTGCTTGTGTGCCCACCAAAGCCCAGTGAGACCCACCACAGACACCAGTGTATTTTTACCATGTGAAATTTTATATCCCCATCAAGAAATTTTGCCCAGCTCTCATCCTCCCCAAGCATAAACTCTAGAGACAAGCCAGCACCTCATATCCTGTTACACAGACTTGAAATAAGTGTGATAAAACCCCTTTACCAACCTTTTAAGGGCACCAGTGACACAGGACACACACACAAGGACTCCATGTAAGCATTTCTGTAACTTTATTGACTCAGCTTTATTGCACTTAATGAAGCCTCCAGTATTTGACCCACCCAAGGTTTCCATAATTATTTGAAATGCAAGTAAAGGTAACTTTCATTCCCATGACATATTTCCCCCCCCATTTTTAAACATTAAGGTTCTGGATCACCCAAGGAAGGACAAAAGGCCTGACCTCGTACGTGTGGCCCATGCGGCACTCGGGGAACAGCCAGTGGGTGCTCTGCAAGCAAACTCAGACTCTGCACACAAACATCATAATCATTAACTTTAAACCTCAGTGGGCACTGAATTTAATATGTGAGACTGCAGTTTTAGCTCAGTCAAACATCATTTATTCTGTTGGCCTGATGGAAAGCTAAGCTGCCTTAAAAAAAGAAATCAAGCCTTCTTCTTCACTTCACTCTCTTCCTTTCCTGCTGCTTCTTTCTCTTCCTTCTCCTCCTCAGCAGCTTCCTCAGCCTCCTCCCCTTCTTCAGCTGCTGTTTCTTCCCCTTCTCCTTCCTCTTCCTCACCCTCTTTGGCTTCTTCAGATTCTTCCTTTGCACCTTTGAAAGACAAAAAGACACTTTATACTGGGGTACCAATTTGAATTCCATGGGAGCCAGTGCATCTGCACCCTACAACCCCACACACCAGCTTTTCCTGGATTTCAGGAGTGAAATACTTTAGACAACAAATTATGGCTCTGAAAAATATTGATTCTGGATTTACTGTCTAATCAAAAGACTTGGGTTCAAAGGAGAATCTTGTAATTACTCTCCAATTACCTACAATTTTATTATAATTAATGTTTACACTAATAAATGCCTGAAATAATTCAATGGCAACCAATGTATTTCAGATGTGTCATATTGCCATCCACTGACACACCCCCCCCCCACCTTAATTCCACCACAGACATCAGCTGGTGTTCCCATTATTACAGGCTACTCTCTGGGAATTCATATTTAGCTCAGGATGTCCTTGTTCCTTCTTTTTGTGACAGCTGAGTCCTGCTTGCTGCCACTTCAACATCAGCCTTCTGGTTTTGGGAAACCTGTAATCTGCCTAACATTGAACATTTCACCTCATCTTCCATACAATATTCAGACTCCCTTGCTTGAATGCTGTGTGCTTAATCCCCAGATCCTTCACTCATGGGAGCAGAAAAGGAAAGAGGTTTTAACCACTAATCATTGGGATTTCTGGGGGTTATCCCATATGAGCAGGGTGAAGGATGAAAGAAAGATTTAGAAGTAAAATATCTGTAAATACCTTCCTCTTCTTCTTCAGCCTCTTCACCTCCTGCTTCTTCCTCACCTTCCTCTTTCTCTTCCTCCTCACCTTCTTCTGCAGGAGCAGCCTTGGCCTCTCCTGCTTTGGCAGCTTCAATCGTCTCCTCTATTTCAATCTGCTCTTCCTGGACATGGCTGGAGTAGTAGGTGGGGAAGGAACGGGTTGTCATCAGGTAGGAGCTGGACTGGAGCCCACTGTAGGCAGACCTGCCAAAGCTTGGGGCACTCTGGGTGTAGCCACTGGTGATGCTCCCAACACTGGTGAAACTCAGCCGGGTTTCCTCCCCTTCCAGCAGTTTCCTGGCAGGGAAAAAAAAGAAGCAAGGAGAGAGGACTTGGTTATGCTGCTGCAGGATTCAGACCAAGATGCCACAATGCTCTGAGTTTAAATACTTGAGTGGGAAATTAGCCCTTAATAACCATGTGGCAACACTACTCTGTCCTCCTGGGATAATTTGTTTCAGAGGTGTCCACGATGGTGAATTAGTACCTTCCCTTGTTAGAATAAACAGGGAACAACCCTCCAGAATCAAGTTGCCACAGGAGGTGAAGTAGGAAGTGTATTTTAGTAGCCTGCAGGGTTTCACAGACCAGTGCAGATGGAACAATGTGATGTTTAGCTCTTAGACCAGGTTTAGAGCTGCTTCCTCAGTATTCCCCCTTGTGGCATTCCCAAAAAGTCTGCTTCAGCATTTGAAATTTCTCACAGTATCAAAGACAAACCAGTACACAGCGATTTGGCAGCAATTCTGCTGCAAAATATTTACTTTGCAGATTTGCAAGTTAGAAAGAAAGCCTGTTCTTCACAACATTTAAGGGATCTCCCATTTTCAGAACAAGAAATCTATACTGAGAAGTTCCACTGGTAGAAAATCTCTTTAAGTACAGAACAGGTATCTTTATCTGTAAGGATGGAGAAGTGAGATCATGTATTGACAAGATAAACATTCTGTATATTCTTTATGCACATACATAAAGATCATTATATTCACTGAAAATTTTGCTTTAAGCAAGTATTTCACCTCAAAAAAAAGTCATTGTTTATCCTAATAACAAGATAACAGAAAGGACCTGATTGAATTCTGACACCTATCTAGGGAAATTTCTGCTGGAGGAATGACAAATAACATGAATTCTCTTGAAGAGAATGGGAATCCGAGTTCTAGCTTCCTAAAGCATCCCTACCATACCTGTATGCAGCAATTTCAATGTCCAGGGCCATTTTCACATTGAGCAGATCTTGATATTCCTTCAGGTATCGAGCCATTTCACTCTTTGTGGTTCTCAGCTCATTCTCCAATTTGTTGATTGTATCCTGTTGGATGTAAAAATATTGACAGTGTAAAATTCTCAGTTCTCCAAAGTCCAGCAATAACTACCAGGAATTTCTCCAACCCTATTAACTTAATCTTGCTCTAGCAGACAGAAAACACAGCTCCCACTCCCTCCTCAGCCAAAAAGGAAACATTTAACACTTTCCCTGGCAAGGTTTTCCCACACTTGTATTTATACCTTTTTATTTAATCTCTATTTACCACAAAGAGCACAATTTTGTGGTATCCAAGTGCTAAAGCAGGCATGACATTTTTGTATCACTTCCTTTTGGGTTTAGATTTTATGTCCTTTTTCTAGTTTTAGCTTAAGGGCATCTTTTTAAGGACATTCATTCAGTTGGACTCAATGATCCTTATGAGTCTTTTCCAATTCAGGATATTTTAAAATTCCACGTTTTTTTTTAATAAGAACATAAAGCTGTCTTGGCATAGAGATAAATTCCATCAAGCTCTATGGAATTCTGCACTATAAATTCATGATACCTCACGGTTAGACACACAATCCAGCTATGGCATGAGCTGGAAGCAATGTCCCATCTCCAGGATGAGATGGATATACAGATCCATGACATACTTACAGCTCTAGGGCTTTTTGCATTTTAATTCTGGGGTGCCTTGTATACCTCCGTATATATGTCCAGCTACAACAGGAGCAATGCCCCCATCTCCAGGATGGCCCCGGCAACCTCTCCCTGCAAACCCTGATCCACCTTCACCTGCAGAGCCCCGAGACCCCCAACCCCCCTCACGTGTTAGACCCCACAAGCTCTGACCCTTTTCACTGCAGAACCCTGAAACCCCCTCATTCCTCCCCTGCAGAACCCCATAATCCCCAACCCTCGGCCCCTGCAGAGCCCTTCAAACCTTGACTCTCTCTCACCTGCAAAACCCCACAATCGCCAACCCCTCTCACCTGCAGGACCTGCTGAACCTCCTCACCCGCAGAGACCCCGATATCCCCAACCCCCCATCACCTGCAGAGACCCTTCAAACCCTGACACACCTCACCTACAGCAACACCCCCCCCCCTCACCTGCAGGGCGGAGATATCAGCGCTCTGCTTCTCTTCCAGCTCCTGCAGCTGCTTCTCCAGCGCCTCGTTCATGCCGCGGGTGGCCTCGATCTCCAGCGTCTTGGCTTTGAGCAGGCGGCGGCTCTCGGACACCTCGTCCTTGGCGGCCCGGACGGCGTCCGTATTCTTGGCAGCACTCTCGCTGAGGACAGTGAAGCGGCTGCGGAACCACTCCTCCGCGTTCTGCATGTTGCGCGCCGCCAGCTTCTCGTACTGCGCTCGGATGTCGCGCAGGGCCGCCGAAAGGTCGGGCTTGGCCGACACGTCCATCTCCACGGACAGGTGCGCGTACTGGATCTGCGCCTGCAGCTCGGCCAGCTCCTCCTCGTGCACCTTCTTGAGGAAAGCCAGCTCGTCCAGCAGGCTGTCCACGCGTTTCTCCAGCTCCGCCCGCGCCAGCGCCGCCTCGTCCGCGCCCTTGCGCACCTCGAGCAGCCGCGCCTCCGCATCCTCCCGGCTCAGCACCTCCTCCTCGTATCGCGCCTGGAGCCCGCGCAGCGTCTCCTCCAGGCTCTCCCGCTCCCCCTGCAGCGCCTGCTTCTCGCTCGTCGCCTCCTCCGCGGCCAAGCGCAGCTCGCGGATCTCCTGCTCGTACAGGGCGCGGAAGCGGGAGGGCTCGGCGTGTTTCTGCCGCAGCACCAGCAGCTCAGCCTCCAGCACCTTGTTCTGTTGCTCGAGCTCGTGGACGCGCTCGATGAAACAGGCGAAGCGGTCGTTGAGGTCCTGGAGCTGCGCTCGCTCCTGGCTGCGGATGGACTTGAGGTCGTTGCTGATCGCGGCCACCTGGCTCAGGTCCAGGCTGTCCACGGAGTGCAGGAGGGAGCCCGAGGCGCTGGATGTGGCGTAGCTGCGGCGCACGGACACGGAGGACACGGGCGCGGACAGGCTGGAATACGCGGAGCGCGCAGAGCCGAAGCCGCCGCCGCTGCGCACCGACACATGGATGCGCGGGCTCTCCACGTAGCGCCGCTTGTAGGACGGGAAGAACGGGTCGTAGCCGTACGAGCTCATCGTGGCGAGGGGCCGGCGGCTGCGCTGCACTGGGGCGCTGCCCCAGCACCGCTATTTATGCGCGGGGAGGGCGGGCAGGAGCGGCCTCCGGGCGGGGACGGGGAGGAGCGCGGAGGCATCGCCGCGGTGGGAGGTGGGGAGCGCACCGAACATCACCGCCGAGAAGGAGTGGCCGCCCCGAGGGCCGGCTCGCGGGGCTCCGGCCGTCGCAGCGGGGAAGGGATGCCTGGACCACTCGGCATCCCCAGGAGGAGTCTGGACCCCGGCGGTCTGAGCATCTTCACGGGGAGGTCTGGTCCCGCTTGCTCTTGCCATCCCCACGGGGAGGTCTGGTCCGGGCTGCTCCTGCCATCAGCAAGGTGAGGTCATGCCCGGATCCCCAGGGCATCCCCGTGGGTACTGTGGCCGGTATGCTCTGCACCATCGGATCTGCCTCGTCGCCCGTGTCTCATTCCCTGCTCCGGCCCTCCTTGGGAGCATCTTCGGACCCACCTGGGGCATCTCTGAGCCCCGCTTTGCTCCTACCTCTGGTGCCTTCGGACCTACTTGGAGCCCATCTCCCCTGAGGCCCCGCTCAGATCCATCTGCAGCCCCTCAGCCCGCCCAGGTCGTGTTTAACACCTCCTGACCTCATCTCACCCAGGTTGTGTTTAACATCCCCCTCTCCTCATCCCCCATTTCCTCATCAGCTGCCCTGGCAGAAGCCTGAGGGGGGTCCCAGATCCCCTCAGAGAGGTTGGGCCATGGTGAATTTGGGGGACATGCAGCCCTTGCTGCACCTCAGAACCCCCAGACAGGTGTTAAGAGCAATTTTTTCCGTTCATTTTGCAGTTTTCACGCGGTAGAAACTTCGAACCCCTTTATTCTCACTATATCCTTTGTTACAAGTGGTTTCTAGTAACCAGGTAATTATAGAATCACACACTGGTTTGGGTTGGAAGGGACATTAAAGACCATCTCATTCCACCCCTGCCATAGGCAGGGACACCTTCCACTATCCCAGGTTGCTCCAAGCCCCATCCAACCTGGCCTTGGACAATTCCAGAGAAAGCCTGGCAGTGCTTTTTGTTCTTTCACTGCATGAAAGAAGCAGCAAACACAGGGTGGTTGTCAGTCCCATCAGAAAACATCAATACCTGGTTACCTGGATTGGCTTCCTCTGTTCCTTGAGATTCCCTAGAGCCAAGTCTGTCTGAGACATGGATCACAGGGACTGAATATTTATCCCTGCCTAATCTGGCTACTACAGAGATTTGAACTAGAGAGCTGCATTGCAGCTTCCCCTGAGTCAGGTTATGAGCCACTGGTTGATTAAAGTAAGGCAATATTTATGTAGTACAGATTTCTCAGAAGGAAGCCAGGGTTATACTGAGCACAGACTGCATGGGATGCTCAAAAAGTCAATTACAATTCATCTCCCAGAGTCAGAAAGGCAAATATACAAAACAAATTCCTCAAAGTTTTCTCGAGGAAGGAATAAATGCAGGCTTGAATTGGGGACATTTGTTGAGACAGATACCACAAAATTGCTTAGTTGCCTCCTAAAGAAAGGGGAAGGACTTAGTAATGTGCATAAATTAATTTGCCTGTCACTTATTGCAATGATATTTAGGTATTTCTGGCAAAAAGATGTGGTTGCAGTATCAGTCATTTACCAAAGGTAGAGCAGGGTTGATTTTACTTGTTTCCTATTATTTTCTAGTGACCTCAAACAGAACATTATCTGTTGTGTGGTGTATTTTGCATAAGTTTCAGGGTATTTAAAAATGAGAATATTAAATTGTGAAGGCCAGAGGCCTCTCAGAGGTGCAGAGCTGCATTCTCCCTCTATCTGAGCTCGTGCCAGATGGAATGAACTGTACCAAGAACTTGTAAAAGCTTAAGTGCACTAGATCCCAGTAGAGCTGCTGGGAGATTTTAATTTGCAAATCCAGAGTCCTCATGAAGATCAGTGGAGCTGCTCTCAATTTACAAGCACTGCAAGCCAGGCTCCTGCTCAAAATTCTATTCACAACTGATTATTTAAATCCCAGCAGCAGCTGCATTCATGCATGTCGGATCAGCTCTTCATTATTCACACTTTGAATATGCAATGTAGAGCAGCACAGGTAGAGTTTTATGTTCTACTACATTTTAGCTTTGTCAGAGAGTGGGTTTGAAAGGGGAAGAAATGAGCAATATAGACATTATGGAGGGGAATGTTCCCAGCAGCCTGGTCAGGGATTCCGTGAGCTTCTGATTTTTTTCTGGGATTCTCAGCTTCTGCAAACTTATCTCAGGATCCAATGCCAATGGATGTATGTTAATCCCCCCTATATCAACCTGAGCATAATATTTCATTATTAATGGTATCATTTATTAGTAAGTGAATATACCTCAGCTTGTAAAAACAGCTGCACTCCAGATCCCAGGAAAATAATTTTTGTAACTGCGGGGTGTTAATATCCTTTCTCACATTTCTTTAGGGAGGGAAAAGGAGTGGAAAAGCCCTTCCTATATGCCAGCAGTGTGTGCCAGGATGGGAAAGTGTGTCTGCAAACAGCCCTGCAGTGTAGAGTTTCTGTGTGACTCAGAGGTAAGGATGGAGTTTTGGTACTACAAGGAAAAGAAAGCTACTACTGAAGCCATTCTACTTCCAAAACTTGGATTTCCAGGGGCAGGGGAATGCTGAGTGAATTCCCTTTTCTCTTTGTTTCTCTTCTGTTGCTTTTTGCCATAATGCAGAGGATAACGAAGCCTTCTCATATATTGTTTTTAGGAAAATGAATGTGTTAGTAGTGAACAGAGGAATGGGATAAAGACAGGGCTGGTTCTAAGTAGAATTAAGTGTTTTGTGCCCTTTGTCTCACTTGCAGCAGTCCCTGGAGCTGAGCCATCACCCAGCAGCTCAGCACTGTGCCCCTTTCCATTTGCTGGAGCTAGAGCTGCTCTTTGGATGCTTTATTTAGGTCTGAGTGTCACCATTTCATCTCATACACACTTTGGGTGGAGAATCTCAGGTCCATGTTCACCTCTTGGAAACCTCCCCTGCCTTGGCTGACATAAATAATGCAAATTATTCTCGTAAATGATACAGAAATAATAAAATAGCAGCTGTGGCTGCCCTATCCCTGGAAGTGCCCAAGGCCAGGTTGAAGCAACTTGGGAAAATGGAAGGTGTCCCTGCCCATGGCAGGGGTTGAATGGGATGAGCTTTAAGGTCCCTCCCAACCCAAACCATTCCATAATTCTCTATTCTAGTGCTGCCTAAGAAAAAGCAACAACTCCATGACAAAACATCCCTGTTCATCCCTTTTCCTGTGCTACATCTGGCATTAACATACAATCCTTAAATGGCATTTCCCCTGGGAAGGGTTCAGATCTAAGCCCTGTGCTGGGCCCTCACTGAACCCCAAGAAGGTGCCTGAATGTAACCAGAGTCAGCTAAAATTCACCCTTGGGCATTGAATTCTAGTGGGATTTGCCTTTTCTTTTCTCTTTTTAATCAAAGAACTTCCCCAGCAGAAAGGGTAGGAGGTTGAGGTGATGGCAGGAGGGGCCTGCATTGTCTGCTGCTCTTATTTCAGAGGAAAAGATGTGCCTGCTGATTTGGGACTTGCACAGAAATCGAGCAGTTGTAAGTAAAAGAAAAAGCAAAAGCATTGTTTTTTTGTATTTTTAAAAATTATTTCTACTCCATTGCATTTCTACTCTCAGCTCTGAGGGAGTGGGGAATCAGGCACTGAGATACTACACAGAGTAAAGCAGGATTAAGCAGTTTTCCTTCCCTATGTTCTGTAATTGTTAAGAAATTTAGTGCAAATTCAAAAATCAACGTACTGGCATTCGGTGGCACTGAATCAATGTATGGATTGGTTGAATTTATGGATCAGAGGAGTTCAGAAGGAGAAAGAGGAGAGCTGGAACAGCTCCTGTATAGCAGCCACTGCTTTGTGCCAGCATTTAGTGCCTTAGGAATGCCTGGAAGTTGCTGGAATTGCCTGGAAAACACCTGGAAATTGCTGTTGTATCTTACTAACACTTTATACATCAGGGAACCATTTTCTTCCCCTTAAATTAGGAATCTGTATCTGTCTAAAATAAAATTTGTCCTCCTCTGAAGGAGTAGAATTAAAATGAGCTAATGAAAGTGCTCTGATCCACTTTGATGAATTGGAACAAATCTTACATTTTAGGAATTCCTCTTCCTATATTCCAAACAGTCCTTTTAATAGGAGACAACACTATCAGGAATTTCAAAGCCCACACAGGATTTTTTCTGCAAGGACTGGAATAAAATATCTGGAAGACTCAGAAGAAATGCAAATAAGTATTTAATTTATTTCTTTTGAACCACTATTTGCTTTGTTTGTGCCATATATAGCAGGTGCCTGAGCAGCTTTCATTATTTTATTATCACTTACACCAATTTCTGGGCACAGTAACAGCAATTTGCTCCCTTTGAGTTTGTTCTGTCTCTTGATTACAGGAGCTAGGGGAAGCAGCCAATCCTTTCATCTGAGCTCTCTCAGTGAATGCTTAATTAGGAGATTCATTAGCTTTGTTTATGTGTTGGATCAGGACTTCAAACTAGGCCACAAAATCTGAGGGCAGGTTCCTCCTTGGATTTTACAGAGTTAGTTCTTAACTCCCAGAATCAATTCAAAAGATGTCCTGCTTTTGATTCCAGCAATTAAACATAAACTGAAAGGTTTTGAGGCAAATCCTGGAGTGGTTTGGGTTGGAAGGGACCTTAAAAAACATCCAGTGCCACCCCCTGCCCTGGGCAGGGACACCTCCCACTGTCCCAGAGCTCCAACCTGGCCTTGGACACTCCCAGGGATGGGGCAGCCACAGCTTCTCTGGGCAAATAAAATTCCCCCACTTTCCCAGCTCAGAGCACTGAAGAACTCTCCCAGCCCATTTTGAAGGAAATCATTTATTAATTTGCAAAGGCAAATGAGGAGAAAGGGGTTGGACTCAAAAGACCCAAGGCCAGAGCAGAAGCTTGTTTGAAGCTGGAAATGGCTTTAGGCTTCACTAAAGTCCTGCCGCGATCTGAGCCTCATCTGAGCTTTGTTAAGCCCCACAAAACTGCCCTGGAAAAGCAGCTCTATCGCTCCTGCAGAGCCTGAAGTGCTCCCTGACAGTAATTCTGGGGCTGTGCTGCTGCTTGAGGGTTGTTTTGCTGTCAGAACAAGTGCTTGGGCAACTGTACATGGAAATACCAGGAGAAATTTAACAGCCCTCATGTTTTGGAAGTTCAATACTTATCTCATCAGCAACATCCAGAGGCAGCAGTGTGGATATTTCCCTGTTTTCCCATTTCTGCTGAGCACACACTGAGCCAGCTGCAGTCAGTCCTGTTGGGGAGAAGAGGGGAAACTGCATTTAAAACAGAGCTGAGAGGCTCATAATGCACTCAGAGACTCAATTTTCTTCCCAAAACTTTCCAGGTTGAGGGAAAATAATGATAAAATGTGGGCCAAAAGGAGTATTTTTTTGTGGGCTGCATGGACAAGTAAAAGTGAGAGAGATGTAGGTGTGGTTGTATCTGCAGGGAACTGAAGTACAGTGAATTCCACATTTCCAGGATGTGTTTTTCCTTTCATCACAGAATGTAGATGAACAATTCAGGAATACTTTCCCTATAATTCAGTTGTTTAAATCTCAGGGGTATTTTTTTCTCCTGGAGCATTTAAAATCCATATGGGGTGTACACAAAGCCACCTTTTGGTGTGTGGATCATCTTCCCACAGACATTTCTTGGGAATATAGAAATATCCCTTTATTTTCTAGTCTGGCATGTGCTGCTGCCCACAAAACACTTGGAAAAGGGAGCAATAAAGCTTCCAAGGGCTGTGCTGCAGTGTGGGGACTGGAGTCAGCTGAATTTGCTCAACTCTACAGAAGATAAATAAAAACCACAGGACTTCTGCAGCCACTGCACCTTTCCATCAGCAGACTTTCCTGCATCCCTCAGATTCCTGGTGCTGGATCTGGTTATTCAGGAGGGGAGTATTGTATTTGTGCATATTTTTTGAGGAAAATAGAAATATTTCACTGTCATTAAAACTGCAGTTGGGTTTTTCCTATTTTTATTTTCTTTGGTAGTTTTTCTTTAACTTCTCCACTCTCAGCCCTTTCTATGACTTGTGGTAAAAACTCAAACAGTAAAAGCTTAAGTGATAAAAACTTAAGTGTAGGTGTTTCAGACATTTTCATTGTATTTTCTAAGGTCTCTTCAGTTGGCTGAAATATCATCATAATATTTTTGTTCTTTGTTAATGGTTCATTCATTAACTCTTTCCACAATCTGTCTAATTCCATTCTTGGGCTGTGTCCCCTCTATATTTAATTGATGCCAAAAAGAGCCTGTTTTTTGTGGGAATCTGGACCTTAAGGACTTTATTTTACTATTTCCAACACTTGCTTTGTCACTATTTTAGACCCTTTAAATCCCTCACTTAGGAGAAACCTGCAGCATTAATTTGGCTTTTATATAAAGTGTATTATTGAAATAACAACTTCAGAAGCCCTCAGCCCCAGCAAATAACCAGCTGTGATGTGGGACATTAATTGATTTACTTGTCTTGTCCATTGCAATTGGGATGAACTTCCCACAAGAGTTTCTAGGCCTCCACAGTAAAAAATGAAACATAAATCTTCAAGGCTCTGCTGATCCACAAGCACAACTATCAGAAGCACCTAGAAATGGCATTAACTTTGCTTTTCAAGGAGAATAACCTGGCCATTTGTTCTGAGACAGGAGAAAACAGTTGAGCTGGGGCTGTGGAGAACAGACAGGGGATTAGGAAAAATGAGGTAGCCAGGGTTAGGGTTAGGGTTAGGGTTAGGGTTAGGGTTAGGGTTAGGGTCATTTTTCTGCTCCTCCGTATGGGACCCATAAAAGGATGTTTGTGCAGCTGCAATGAGCATATTTCAAAGACTGAGGCCAGACAGGAAAGGTCCTGTTTTGCCTTTCAGTACAGAATAAAGGAGCTGGGCAGGTGGGCTGGTTTGGGGTGGATTCTCTGCCTCCTGCTTCGTGCTGCTGGGATGATCTTTGGGAAAGCTCAGGGAGCTCTCTGACCTCTGGCTCATCACTATAGTGGTTCCACGTCCTGGAACAACTACCTTTTTCTGTGATTAAAATGATAAAAGGGATGGGAGAAAGAAATGGCCAGAAGACAAGAGGCTGCAGCAAAGGGTTCTGAAGAAAGGAATTCACTAAACCATCAAACCAGGAGGCTTTTGTGCCAGTTCAAGTTGCTACACTTGGATCAGCTCATGCATTAGAAATCCAGCCAAGGCTGTATCTTCCAGTTCTTTTCTTTGAACTGGAATTGCCAGGAATTTTCTGTTGGTAAAGGATAAAACTGTGGGATGAACCACTTTTTTTTACTACCCCACATATTAACAAGACTATTCCATCTCTCAGTGGCACCTCAAAAATGGTGGTGGTGGGGTTTATCTGCTGCCATTGAATTAGAGGAATAATTCTGTTTCTTATTGTGTTGTTGGGAACTATTTCCTTTCTGTTCCTGGGCTAAAAAGGCCTCTCATATCTCTGTTTCCCTAATTCCATTGCAGGCTCTCTCTGAATTTATGTACAAACAGTCTGATGTGGCTCTACAATGCACAGCAATAAAAATAAAGCATAAAAGCAGCACTTCATCATCAGTTAGGACAGAGCTTTGTCATCATGAGAAGGAATGTGCTTTAAAAGATTTCAGGGAAGATTTTGTACAAGCTGTAATATGTATTTGTGCTTTTGAAGTAGTGGGGAAAAGATTCCAAGATAACTTATTATGATTCCATGATAACTTTTTAGATTTCAGCAAATGATACCCAGTTGTTTTTTTAAACCCATTGCTTACTATGGAAAGCAGTTTCCTGAATACTTTTTGTTTTACTTTTTTTTTTCTTTTACTTTGGTTCCACTCAACTTGGTTGTAATCTTTCTTTTTCTTCTGAGTGTTTACATGAAGATAGCAAAGAGGAAATCGTCATATTCCCCAGGGACATCTCTGCAAGCCTGGGATGCTCCTTCTGTTGTATTTATTGCAGTGATTTGTGCTGGTTTCCACTAATGTGAGCGCAGAAATGGCACAGCCTGGACTGTTTCTGTCACAGATATCACCTTTAAATCTGGTGCCATCTGATGTTTGGTGAAGCTGGTTGTGTGCTCTGAGTCTGCAGATTTTGGAGAAGGAGAAGGTGCTGTTTGAGCTCCTGCATAGCAAGGAAGGAGCAAAGGCAGGGAGGTGCAGGTGCATTTTTGGGCTTTCTCCTCAAGTGTGGGATAACTGAGGGGGAGGAAAGGGAGAGGGAGGAGTTACTTCTCACAGAAATGCAGCTGAGGAATAAGAGAGGAGGCAACAAACTGAGCTCAGTAGCCTCCGAGGTGCTGCTGCGTTCAGAGAAGGGGGGGAAAAAACAACCAAAAACCCATTGCAGACTTTCTTTAGGCTGGGCAGGAGTGTCCAGTTCTAGAGCTTGACAAGCATCTGCAGCTTGCCTGGAAGAGAAGGGTTACTATCCATGGAATCTGACCTAAATCATTCTTTCAGGAGGCTTGGGACCCCTCGGAGCAGTCTGCAGGGAACTGGGAAATGCACAGCGGGAGAAGGACAAGGATGCCGGAAGGGTTAATCCTGGTTTTGCAGTTCCCCGGGGAAAAGCTGCAGGAATTTGTGGCTCCTTGTGCTCCTCCAGCGCCTCCTGCTGGGAATTCACCCCCAGACAGCTGCAGTTTTGGGGGGGACGAAGGAGGGCAGAAAGGGAGCAGAAAGTCCTTTTCCTGGACTTTTCAAGGAATGAGAGGTTCTGCTTTCAGGAGGGCCTTGGACGGGTGTGGCAGGGAGGGAATCAGAGGCTGGTGCAGCCAGGTGGAAAACTTTGAGCAAAGTTTCTCTGGGCATCCCGAGGGAGGATTGGGACCTGGGAAAGAGGGATTTGACCTTTTGCAAATGGAAAAGGAGGGAACAAAGATCTCTTGAACAGCCCTTGGCTGTGCTCTGTTTTTCCCAGGTGTGGTGGTGGGACCCTGTGCTGAATTCCCTGCAATGGGAATTTATGGATGGAGAGAGGCTTGTTCTAAGGAAGGGGGAGAAGGGTTTTTTTCAGTGACTGCTGTCGAGAAGAGCTGAGGGAAAGCATTTTACTCCATCTGCCTCTCCCCTCCCCCCTCTGGAAAGCTGCTGCTCCTGCAGTAGGTCCAGTTCCTGGCAAAAGTTCAACACTGCACCAGCTTGAAAGGAAGAGGAGAAGGGAGGGAGAAAGGAGAGTCCCGCAGAAAGGAGGAGCTACCACGGGCCAAGCTCCCTTTGGCCAGGTGCCGAACTGCTGCAGGCAGGGAGAGGTTTGGGAAGAGCAAGATTCCCTTCCCCGTGCAGCAATTCCTGCTGGGCCCCAGCAGCCAGAGATCTCATGAGTTTCCAGAGACCTCAGCACTCCCATATCACGCTCCAAGAGCTGCTGATTGTGCTTTAAAGTGCACAGAACTCTCCACAAGTAGCCAAAAATGGTGCCTCAAGATGACTGGGAAATCTATGGGAGCAGAATAACTTCACCCCAGGGAGGGCGTTTTTTTTTTTCTTTTTTTTTTTCCCGAGTGTTCTGAGAGAAGGTAAAATTCTGTGAGGCGAGGGAGGGAGGAGAAAAAAGAAGACCTTTTACTCCCCAGATCAGCAACATTCAAGAGGAAGGTGTTAAATAAGGAATAGATAGGAAGGTGTTAAATAAGGAATAGATAGAAAGGTAGGGTGGGATCAGATGGAAAACCAAGGCAAGAGTGGGCTTTGTTCCAGCCGTGGGTCTCTTGCCTCTCACTCCTCACAACCTTTGCATAAAGGCAGAGGTTGGGGACCCCAAGGACTTCCCCCCAGCATGTCCAGCCTGCAAGAACTGGGCCCAGTTGTGCAGTGGGAGTGTGAAGAGCCCAGATTCCCACTCTGGTCAGCACCAGGGGCCCCAGTTTTCTGCCTGCCCTCACACTCTGAGCATCTCCTGTGGGACAGACAAAACCAAAGCTGATGTTTTTCCCTTCATGTGTCCGTACTGCAGGAGAGCAGCCTCAGGAGTGTAGGACTGCAAATTTGTCCCATTCCCCTCCACCCCCCCTTTTTTTTTTTTGTGTCCCATAACAGTTATTAAATCAGGGATGTGAGAATTAGAGGGGAGCAGGGGAAGAGGGATCAGCTGCTCTGCTGCTCTCAGCGAGTGGGAGGTGGATGACTGTGGCAGAGTGGGAGTTAAACAGCATTCCTGCAGCTCCAGGGCCTGCTGGGGGGAGATGGGAATATCTCTGGTGCTCTCCCTGAAGCCAGCAGTAGGGAAGAGGCCCCTGGGGTCCCCAGGAAGGCCCTGGCCATTGTTATTTGCAGGGAGATTTTTGAGCAGAGGGAGAGCAGCTCTCTGAGGGTAGGAGAGGGTCAGGGGTGTCTGCAGGGTCTCTCCTGCAGGGATCACTTATTTCCAACGGGAAAGGGGGGGAAAAAAGGGCGGTGGCTGCTGCCATATCTCCTTTTTGCCGCAGAATGATGCTGAGTCACTCCTGCAGCTCCTGCTCCTCCCTGGGAACTTCCCAGTCTTTCCTCCTCTCCCGCAGTGAAACTCATGGAGGCAGCTCATTCTTTTATTCCCCTTTTCCTCTCTCATTTCCCCCCTCCTCTTCCTGGGTTCCAATCAAAAGGAAGCATCGCTTTAAAATACAAATTTCTGGCTGCAGCTGCCATGGGGTGATACTGAGCCTATTTCTCCTTTGGTAATGGATCTCCCTATTCCTCTAGAGAGCAGCAATAATATTTGATGGATACCGAGAATGCTGCAACAATTTTCTTCTTTAAAGGAGCCCTCCCGGGCACTGAATCAGCAATGATTATCCATTGGCCTGACATTTCCTGGAAGAAGGGCTGGGCAGGGAGAAACATGATTTTTTGGTGTCTCTTGCTGGAATAGGCAGCAATAAAACCCTCTGCTGCTTTCCACTGCCTGCTGTACAAGCTCTTCCTTTAGCCTCTTTTTCCTCTGGGACTGCTGCAGAAGAGCTCAGGAAAACCCTGGAAAATTGCCCAGTTTTGGGGAAAATGCTCTGCAGGAAAATAGGAAGGTGCATCAAGGCCAGGTTGGACAAGGCTTGGGGCAACCTGGACCAGTGGAAGGTGTTCCTGCCTGGACAGGGAGTGGATTTAAGGCCCCTTCCAACCCAAACCGTCCTGGGATTCTGTGGATCTTGCAGGGGGAGGATGCGAAGGAACAACTTTCGGAATCTGCTCTTGTACTTATTGCTCCCTTTTGAAATCTGTGTTTGACTCAGCCATTCCCAGCTTTAGGGGTATGAAGGTGTTAGAAAACAAGCTCTTTTTCTTCTAGAAAGACAAGAGAGTTAAAAGGGAGGCTTGGAACTAGGAAATCTTTTTCTTTTTTTCCCTCAAATCCTGTGATTTTCATAAAATTATTTCAGTAGTCAGAAGTATCAGGTACATCAAGTTCCAGGATTTCACTTGAGCAGCTTTCAGGGGATTACTCAGGTTAATAAGGAGTGTGTGGAGGAAGGGGAAGGTCTTTCCTTCTCTCTGTGTGTCTCTGTCTTCCTCCCACACTCTTCATCAAAGTCTCTGAGGTTGATAAACTGCTTTAGAACATTTGGAACTGATGCCTATGAATCTTCTCTGGGAGCAGATCCTTCCTAATGCGCTTTATGGAGCTACAAAAGGAGGATTAAAGACCAGGCTCTTAAGGTGTAATAGTTTATAAAAGAGATGGAATTCAAGGATGGAGGGAAATAAAGGAGCAAGAAAGCATCAGGGTTTTTCCAGTGGTTTAATTTCTAAATATTTGACTGATAATAGAGGAAAACATGGGCTTCTTCTGGAGCTTTTAATCTGCAGATCTCAAGATGCATCACAAATACTACACAACTCCAAAGGAGATTTGCATTGTCCTGGCTAAATATTAAGTAAAAATCATTTAAGTGCTCCTGGCAATGGTTTCTAAAGATGTTCTTGTTGCTTTTGCTCCTTATAAAGACCATGGTCACGTAATGGCTCCAAAATTGGACCTCTACAAAGTGAAGCCAAACTGAGAACATTCTTGTCAGTGCCTCATGTTGATACATTTGGTTATTGATTGTGCTTAAGAAAAAGAGCAGTGTCATCCCAAATGGAAAATACTAATTGTGCCTGTCAGCATTTGGAGTCATTATGTGCAAGGAAGACTCTTTATTGCACCAGATATGCAAGCCCAGCCTATTAAAAGAATAATTTACACAACAAGGCACAAAATTGGCTTGTCATGCCATGAATAATTGGAATCCAGAGCTGCTGCCTGAGCCCCTGCTGCAGCCACTGCCACACACTCATCTCTGGGAGCTCTGTGTGTTGAAATTCCCTCATGTTCAGACTCAGCTGGGCTGGGGAACTGCAGATGGGTCCCATCTACATTCCTGCCCATGCCCAGTGCATGTGTTTGGTGAGCAGGAGGTGGAACAGGCCATATTTATAACAACCTCTCCCAGCCCAGCTTAGAAAAAGCTTTATTTTCTCTTGGAGTCTGGGGATTCTCAGTGTTGCACTGTATGCTGCACAAAAGTGGACATATCTGATCAACTGGAGGGGATCAGATGTACCTTTAATGTCCTGACCCTCACGCTCTGTAGGATCAGAGAGCTGAAAATGGGATAAAAATACAGAAATCAAAACTTTCATTATATTAAACTGTAATTCCAATAATTAAAAAAACAGCTTTTCCTTTCATAAATCCATTATTATGGTCAGGAAGAAAAGCAAATACTAAATTTCCCCGAGGTCTGGCTCTTTGTCAGGCTGATATTGCTGAGATTAACACCCTCAGATGTTCAGCACACAGACCTAAGTAACATTTAACCATGTCTGGATTTGTTCTGTGCTCCTTTTCCCTGTGAAATGTTCACCTCCCACCACTGCAGCCCACTCAGCACAGCCCCTTTCCCCAGAACTGGGCTGACAAATGATTCACTGCACATGTTGGGATCCAAGATACTTCACTGAAGGGCTCCACATGTGTGAGATAAAGCAGAGGAGGGAATTGAGAAGAGGCAGAGAAATGCTGGGGGTCACATTGTGTTCCAGGTGATACAGGTTATCAATTAGCAACACAGTGATTAATTGATTAATTACTGATTGGGAAGGGGGACTAAAGTATAGAGTTATGATCTGGTATCTTAAAGAACATTCCTAAGAACAAAGAACATAATAAAGACCATTTATTAACATCCCAGGGCATCTGTATGTGTGGATATGACACTGTCTAGCATGACCTGCTGCCTTTCTAACACTTAAAATAAAAGCTCTGTGGATTTCAGAGCCAAATGTGTCAATGTTGGGAGTTCAAGGTAATGGCCAAGGTTGGTGTCACTGCAGATTCCTTTCCCTTCCTCAGGCACTCCCTGAACAGGCAGTTTTACAGGTTTGAGGAGTGAGGCCAAACCTTCACCTGTTCTCCTCAGCACGAGCAGTTTCAGGACCAGAAACAGTGATGGCTGGAAGTGATTTTCTGTGTCCATGGCAGAGCAGGAACCTGAAATTAATTCCATTTTTACCCCAGAAATACCCTGTTCTTGTGGCACATAAGTAATGACTCTAATAAAATATGAGAGAAGGCAAGTGTGTGCACAAGGTGAGACAAGGGAAGTGCATTTCAGTGGTTTTAGGTATGGTTTTACATTTCAGTGATTTGATATATGGTTTTCTAGTGAAAGGAGGGTGTTGTTTGGTCCGTTGCCCCAAATTCTGCATATCTTTGCTTATGCACCTTCCAAAATGCATAATAAAGTGGGTTCCTGAAGAGCTTGAAGGTTCTGTTCCATGTGCACCTGCTGCAGCATTTTTAATTCAATTTATTAAAGGATATAGACATCAGCTCTGTTAAATTATCTGCCCATGAGAAATGGGGGAGAGGAGGAACCATTAGATCTATCCAGAAGATGAGGGATGACCACAGACTTATTCCCATTTGTGGTTACCTCATATGGAATGGAATTAAAGGGTAAATTCATCCATTGTTCTTGGACACCAAGGGATGAGATCTGGGAGAGGGACAGGGGGCCCAGACAGATGCAGAGCTGAGTGATGGATATGGGTGATTCAAGCAGGAACAGCTGAGGAGAGAGGACCAGACTGGCAATTTCCTCCTGATTTAATAAGCCTGATCTGCCTATCTTTGCATCCAGCAGGAATTTTGTCATGAATTAGAAGGAGCAGGGTAAGGACCAATATTGGGAAATGTCATTAGTGCACAGTTTTCCTGCCGTTCTGAAGAGGTGCAAAGGCACAGTGACAGCACTTGCACAGGCTGCTGTCACTCGGGGGTAAAACAAAATCCAAGGGTTCTGAGGCTCCTCTAATTCACACAATCACAGAATATTGTGAGTTAGAAGAGACCCACAAAGGTCATCAAGTCCAGCTTGGAAGTGAATGGTCACAGAGGGATTGAACCCATACCTGGGTGTTGTTAGCACCAGGCTCTGACCAACTGAGCTGATCCTTACCTTCTAAAATGTGGGAATAAAATCCAGATTTTTAGATAATTCAGATTTTTTTTTAGCAGCAGACCCATATTCCAGCTATTGGGTGATGCTCTTTCCTTCAAGTGTTTTTTATTGGAGTGTCTCAGTCCAGTTCAGGCTGCTTTTTTTCAGACTGCTTGATCTTGCTTTGCTTTTCAGTGTCTCACATCATAATTTCCTGCCTTAGGACTAGACTGTGGTGTGCCTCCATAGGAGAAATACTCTATCAAATCAAGAAGGAAGCTTGTTTAGATCATAATTGCTCGTAGCCTCCTAATTTGGAGTCATAGTTAAGGTTCCATTTCACTCTCCCTAGTCATGGAGGCCAATCAGATGAGCAGAACTTGTCTTTGATATTAGATTATTGCTGCTCCTTTTCTACCAGTTTTTTTTTTTTTTTGTCTATGTTCATTGATTAAATGTGCTGCTCCAGGCACAAATAAATAAATAGGATCAGGCCCTGCAGCTGATCGATGGGCTGGTTTAGAGTCTGCAGATCACATTAGCAGGGCAGCTGCTCTTGTGGCTCAGCAGATGTGACTTTGCATGCAAACGTGATTTAAAAATAAACCAGTGTCTCCCTCCATCTCAGCTCTAACCTGTTCACTCAATCCTTTGCTAGAAGGCATTTGTTTAAACCTCTTTTTATGTGATGACTCTGGCACAACCAGAAATGTGTTTTCAGCTTTTCCAACCATTCTGGTCTTTGCACAAGGCAAGAAATTCCCATCAGAAAAGCTGCTCCAGCCTGTCCTCCCTGTCAATAGCATTGGACACAGAGACTAAATATCTACTGGGAAAGCAATTAACTCTCAGTATTTGGCCTGATTCCCATCCTGAAGGCACCAGCAGTGCAGCTGTGATGGACATGAGCAATTCAGTGGATTTTTTACCACACCATGACCATGGTTTATTTCCTTTCATTTGTTGTGCAAAATTGTACATTTTATTTTTGTCAATAAGCCTCTCTTTTGTCACTTGTTGACATTTTTATACATGACATTTTGACACTTCAAGGAAATTCTCAAGGCTCCCTCCAATATAAAGATGATATTACAAAGCTGAGAATGAAATAAACAGATTTGTCAACATTTTGTAGGAGAACTGTTCAAGAACAGATTCCCCCCGAGATATTACAGATTTATAAGGCAGGTAAATAATAGAAGAGGTGTTATTCCCAGGTATCCATTAAGGGATGCTTCTGTCCCTCCTTAAACCCCATGTGATAATGTAGTGTCCATATAGGAAAACAGCTTCAGTGCTGCTTCAGTGCTGTATACCAGCAAACCCTGGTATACTGTTATGTCCTAATTTGTCATGATATCCTAAAGCAGCTAAAGAAACTGGGGCTCTTTTCTTGATTTCTCTGGACTTTTAATTAGGGACCTGCCTTTAATGAGAGACACAAACCTGCCTGAATCTGTTACTGGGAGCATTTTCAACAATTCCACCCAGTTCAGAAGAATATTTATACCCCTAATTTCTTATGGGGACATATCTGTGCACCCCCATCCTCTTATGGAAGGGTCATAAATGCTCAGAAACCTTTGAGCTTTCATGTCAGTGCTTTTAATTCAATAACACAGACATTAAATTAACCTTGTGTTCTAAGTATTATTTATTCAATCTTACGTCTCAGCTCAGTGGTGCTTAATTTTACAACCCCAAGTGTCCTCACTGTGTTCCTCAGCTGAGGCTTCCTCTCTCATTTATGAGAAATTTGTTAATTTGAAGTGCAAAGCAGTGGCAGAAGCTCTTGTAGGGAGAGAATTCCGAATCTGTAGCTGGGATGGATCTTGATTCTAATAACAGGTGAAATAGTAAACATGAAAGAAAAAGCTTTGAGGAAGAGTTTGTCTCCTCCTTACCAGGCTGTTGATGTTCTCAATCACAGAGGCTTTGAACCATCACATTCCAGGAGATTTTACATTTCATCATGAACTGTTCATACATCCCATGATTAAAGGAAGAGAATATCTGACTGTGGACCACAGGAACACTGTGAGTCCTTATAAAAGGGAACATGAAAAATCAAGAACCATGAAATGGGCTGGGTTGGAAAGGACCTTAAAATCATCAAGTCCCACCCCCTGCCATGGGCAGGGTCACCTCCCACTGTCCCAGGTGGCTCCAGCCCGGCCTTGGACACTTCCAGGGATGGGGCAGCCACAGCTTCTCTGGGCAACCTATAGGATTTAAATTTTTGGTTCCAAGTCACCGAGGGCCAAATCCTGCTTGTTTTGCTTCTGTTTCTGCCAAAGGTTGTTATGTAAGTGTAAGAGCTGTTTGTTGCCCCTTAAAAGAGGGGTAGCAGTTTGGCAGTGATGGATAGGGACCCTCTGATCACACAGACACTACAGAACAGATGGGCCTTAGAGTCGTTTGGTGCTTCAGAGGATCCCAGAAAGAAAGACTGTATACAAGATTGTTGTGGTGGTTTTACCACAAATTCAGTGATTTTTGGAGCAGAGACTCTGAGAGAAGTCACAAACACACCCCAAAAATGAAGAGAACACACAAACAATCACAGTTTATTTTACGCAAACACCAAAACCCGACAAACAAAGTACAAAACAGACAAATCAAATAAATAAATTTCCTCCAGGGCCCTCGTTTGGGGCAAGGACACTCTGGCGAATAGTGCTTGTCTCTGTCTCTCTCAGAGCCCGGCAAAGAGACTCCACGGTATTTAGAAGGGAGCGTGTGGTCTTGAGGGCCCCTTAGCCTTGAACTCCTGGCCGGTTCCGACTAAGGAGAACAACTTAAGAAGATTACAAAAACCGCGCCCCTCCCCCCTTTCCTCCCTTTTGCCCGAGGAGAGATTTAGTGCTGAAAATGGAAAAGAAAAGATATCCTTTGGCTCCCCCC
>VYZS01012326.1:46485-72415 GCA_013400695.1 Neodrepanis coruscans | reverse complement strand
TGATTGACATTGACCATCTGGGCCAGATTTTCAAAGGAATTTTGCCTCCTTGGAGACAGGGAGCAGATTGCATGTCACAGAGCTCCTGGAGGGTATTGAGATGGTTTGAAAGTCTGACCACAAGTGACACAAGAGAAGCAGCTGGTTGCTGAGCATTTACAAATGGGATTCTAAACTCTTGCAAAAATGTGGATTGGGCATTTAGGGGAGCTGGGGTGGGGATTTGTATGCAATCAACATTCTCTGTTGATTTGGGGTTTTTTTTGCAAATGTCACCACAAAAAAAAATCTTCTCTGCATTCAGATTTTGACATCAGTACCTGTGTACCTTCATCTCTTTCTGCCCAGTGAGACGCCAACTCACCAATTATAATGTAAGGGTCTTTTCTTGCAAGATCACACCCTACTCTCATTTCTCATCCTCATTCCAGTGATGATAATGGGGCTAGTTGCAAGAAAAGCCTTTGCAATGAGTGATTTCATCCATTTACAATTCAGGGATCCCACGGGTACCTTAGATGAAGGCTTAACCCCCAAATAAGTATGATTGTTTCTTTCTCCAAATTACTGGTTTACAAAGAAGGAAAATTTATATCGAGAGAGAAAATAGGAACAGGTTATTGTGGGTGGGAGGAAGAAGGGAAGGCAAGCAAGGCACAGAACGGGCAAACTATTTTTCCTCCTTTCTTTCAAAAATCCCTGCCAATATTCTAGCTGTGCCATCTGGCATCCGTGATAAATTTGACTACGTGTAATTGCAAGCTGCAGAGAATTTTAGAGGGGTTGGAAATTTCTCTGTCTAGGTTCCTGTGTAGCCATTATAATTGTAATCATTGAATACAGGAAAGCAAAATTTTCTTTTTTCATACTCTCCTGGAATGAAAAGCTCTTCAGTCACTCCCAGTCTTTTTCACTTCAGTTTGTTTCATTTGAACAGAAAAGCAAAGGTGATGTTATTTCCCTCCCCATCCTCCATGAATATTTCATGTAATTTTAAAACTATAATTTTAGAGAGACAGAGAACATAACATTAATCTATTTCTAAACAAATTCACCACCATGGATTTGTTAATGAGGTAAAAATTTTAAACTTTGAATTGACATTTCAACTTTTCTCCCTTTCTTCTTCTTCACATTTTTTGCACATTTCATTTTGAGCAATGAACCTTCATCAAGCAGTTTCACTCCTATTTCTAACCATTTAAGCTACTTTCCTCTATTCATGTATTATTTTTACATTTCTGGCATATGAAACTTTCTTTCGTCACTAAAGTAAAGCAGAAGCAGAGAACAAGTATTCAAAGGACGCCACGCTACATCCTTTTCCATATGGATGATTGCTGCTATTTTTTCCTTTCTAGAATGTACATTTACCCAGATAAAAGATAAAGACTTTATTAATCATTAGGTCAGGTGAAGGAGGCAGATGGGATGCCATTTAGAGATTTCTGTGCCCTGGGGAAGATTTGGACCTCACAAAGCTCTTAGACACTTCACAGCTGCCTGGGGATGCTCTATTTTACACTGTTTGGCCATGACCCCCATGAGATCATCCACCAGCTCTGTGCACTCCTAGCACACAACGTTCAGGTCATGCTTCTCCCCATCCAGCACACCTCAGTGCACTGGAGTTAAGTGGAAACTGGTGAACACATTAGTTCTGCACCACCTGCCAGTCTCTGCCATGCCAGAAAAATTATCACTGAACCGGCTCTGGATGCCTTCCAGGTCTTATGGGCAAAAGGGCAGGACACCAGGGAGACTGTGGCATCCCAGGACACACACACAGACAAACCAGGATACGCTGTTTCATGAGCAACAAGAAAGCTTTTGTACCGTTCCACTGACCTCATTCCCTCTGAAATTCCCTCCCCAAACTGCAGCAACATGGGGAGGCAGGGATGCTGCTGTGTCACACAGTCCCTTTGCTCCTTTCAGTACATGGAACAAAACTAAATGTGGTCTCAGTCCTGAAAGTGCCTTTGCTCGTGTTCCTGCTGACCTTGATACAGTACAGTAACATACATGTCACTCCTGTCACTGGAATGGATCAGAGCAGTTGAAAAAAGGGAAAACTCAGCATGAACACGCAGAGACATCCATGAGGAAGAACTTCACTGTGTTGGTGACTGAGCATTGGAACAGGCTGCCCAGAGATGGTATAGAGTCTCCCTCACAGAAGGTATTCCAGAATCATGTGGACACAATCCTGTGCCACATGCTGTGGGATGACCCTGTTTGAAGATGGACCAGATGAGCCACAGTGGTCCCTTGAAACCTGACCCATCCTGCGAGTGAGCTGATGGGCACGTGGGACAGAAGCTGCAAGGAGACTGTTGAAAGTAAAACGGGAAAAGAACTATTAAATGTATTTAGTGTAAGTAATTTAGTGTAAGTAAGGATATCCTGGGAGCAAGGACATGTGACCAACAGGTCTATAATCCTTGGGCTGCTACTGTTCCACAAATACTGTCACACCAGCAGGTCACAACCAGCTTTTCACCTCTGCCAGCCAAGAGCTCGTCTGCTTGGTCTTTAGGTTATTCCAGTGAAGGGAGAAGAGCTACTTTAAATAGCAGATCCTGGCTGGCTTAATGTGTTTTGATTGAAGGTCATTAAGCAATGACCACACCAGCAGCTCAGCCACAGCCAAAGGGCAGTGAGGACCAGGTGGCAGATGGGGGTGACGCTTTCCTTTCCAGCCTTCACATTTGGTGCCAGGAGAAGACCTGAGTCCGCACTGTCAGTCCCAGCTGCTCCGAAAGCTGGTTCAGATCCAGGGCTGCTTTTATTGAGATCTTTCCTGTAATATCTTAATGGATCAGCCCTTTTCTGTTTTCTCAGTGTTAATGTGCAAAGAAACAAATAGTAAACATCCTTCTATGAAGTAATTTTTGTGTTGAAGGGAGAAAAACCTGAGAATGAGTGACAGCTATATTCTGCAGGGAAGCAAAGGCTCTATTGTGAGCCCTGAAGAAGGTGAGAAGCAATGAAGCCAGATGAGGGATGTACCAGGCAGAGCACCAAACACCATCAGCCTAGAGTGAATGAATAGGCAGCTTTGCACATGCGCATCCCTCTTTGGATTTGGAACCTGGTGCTGCATCCAACTGTGCAGCAAAGCAACGAGGGTAACGTGGATTCCATGGTGAGCACCGGCCTATTCCAAAGATCCAGAGGAAAAAAGTGTAAGCATTGTGTGGAACTGACCACAGGCTAGTGCTTGAGGCCCACAGCTGTATCCGGCTGCTCAGGCAAAGGCCCAAGACATGGGCAATGCAGGAAGGTCCCTGATCCTTGGCTGCCTCTGTGGAATCGCGTATTTTAAGTGCAAGCACCACCCCTGCTTCTGATCTTTCATAGCAAACCCTGAGCCTTGGGGAACACACTCAGAAATCATCACACAACCTCTGTGGGGAAAAAGTCAGTATCTAGTTCAAACAATGTCACTGTCTCCCTGCTGATAAAACAGACACAGAATTCAGGAATGGTTTAACAACCTCCTTTCTCAGAAGTTCCCAACCATCAAATTTCAAGGGTTGCTCCTTTGATCTCAGAAGCACCAGAGAGATGTTTTTCTTTTTTTTTCCTTTTCCGTTTTTATTTTAATTTCCCTAGCATGGAAGCTGTGGCTCAATACCTAACACTGCATAGTGCAGAAGACTTCTGCTACTCCGGTTTGTTTTTGTTTTTAACTAGTCTCTAATTGTTCTGGTCTTGAAGAAGGGGGAAGGAAAAAGAAGGATGGGAAGGAACATCATCAGTTTGAGCATCTCACTAAGTGAAAATGAGAAAGCTCAGAGGAAAAAAAGACAATGGAACAGTTTGTAATTGTTTTTGTTCTTCAATCACTCCGGAAATAAATTGCTGTAGGAAAAAAAATAAATTAAAAAAGAGCCTTTGAACATCCAAAGCAGAAGAAAGCCAATAAAGGCACTGCATTTCTTTGAAAAACAGCCCCTTTTCCTCAGCCCATTTCCACTCCTTCTCATTAGTTCAGATAACTCTTGCAACACTAATTCATTAGGCTCTTCCAGGATTATTCCCCTTCAAACAGCTGCTGAGAAAATAAAAATAATCTCCTTGTTGCTTATTGAACCCAGTATTCCAACTTCCAATAAGTATCTCCTGCAGGCGCCATGGGGAGGTGCCAGGTCTCGGCCCCAGGGGGCTGTTTGATGTACAGGGGAAGAGAGGGAACGAGGGCAGGAAACCTGATTTGGGCTCAGTTTTGTGGTTTGAATTTATTTCGTATATAATTGGCAGTTGTCATTTAAGGGAGAATCCGTCTCTGGCTGAAAGCAAGGAAGAGTCTCAGCTGACAGTACTGGGAATAGTTTCTAGAGGGTGAGGTTTAAATGGAGCCTAAGCAGCGGGGGTTTTTCACTTTTTTTTTTGCCCTTTCAACAGCATCTCACATCTCTGTGTGTATTATTTTTCTACCTGTGAGATGGCTATTTACCAGTGGCTCTTTCCCAGTTCCTCGGTGTCTCTCTTACCCTGGGAGGCTTTGGTCCCAGGTAGGCAGCTCACCTGTAGTCAGGGTGAGGTTATCTGATGGTTTGCATCCACCCCCCAACTGAGGACCTCAAGGAGAAGAGAGAGGATTAAAAATGCCACTTTTTAAGCCTTTTTCTTTCTCCTCTGAACCCGAAAGCAGAATTGAAAAGCCTTTTCTGTAACCCATCATAAAGCAGTGAGTGTGATCGGAGCTGCAGTGGGTTTCTTACCTCATATGACTGCAGCACATTTTATGGGAAGAAAAGGGGTAGGAAAAACTATAAATGAACTTCATTTTCTTGCAGTTTATTGATAGTCAGTACAGAAAGCCCCCAAACACAGCAACACAGAAGAAATGAGGTGATATGTTCTATAGGTCTTTTTTAATTAAATGGGACATAGACCATGATGTACTTCAGGCATCCAATTTTGGTTTTCCTCAGCCTCAATGGCCAGCTGGCAGCCAGGTTCTGCCTGCCTCAATTTCACCAGCTATGGAAAAAAAATTGAGAAGAAAACATAATGCTGTGCATTAGCAGAGGTATAAATGAGGTCCTTCGAAAAGGTAAGGTGGTGCATAAAATCCTACATGTTCATGGATTTTGCATTCCACCTGCTGAGTCCTCCCCCCGAGAATTTGCCATGTGCAGCAGCCCAGGAACCCTCCAGCGTTGCCCAGGGCTTGGTAACGCAGGTGGCTCAGGACAAGGGAGTAGAGTCTTTGTTCCCAGGGGATATGGGAATTATTTCTCTGAAACAATTTTTCACTTCTCTATCCCATCTTTTTGCCTTTTTCATGATGAGCTCATCTGAATCCAAGCCACATGTAAGGCTCTCATGGATGTGTAAATGCCAAGAGCTTTTTATTCTACACTTGCCAGCCCTTCACAGGTTTTATGGTGCCTCAGTGCATTTTGAGAAGTTGTTTCCAGCTCTTCCCTGTCTGTTGTAGAACACAAGACAAATTATCAAGGATTCAAAATAGCACAAAAGGTGTCACTTGATATTCATTAGCCAGCCAGATATTTCATTATGATCCTGCATGTCTTCTACCTATTGAAGGAAGCAGAAACACACACATTCATATTCACACGCTTCTTCAGGCACGTACCAAATTACCCAATGACCAGAGGATCCAAGCACTTGAATATCTTCCTTCTTTCCTTCCTTCTTTCCTTCCTTCCTTCCTTTCTTCCGCTGTCCATTCATCCCCCATATCCCCAAAAAGATAAAAATAACCCAACATGTGAGCTGCAATTTGATGTGAGGTTTCCAGCAGCTCTGGGATGTGTGGAAGGCAGCCAGGTAGCCTAGCAACAGGGTGCAGCTATTTGAGGCTGGTCCAGACAAAAAGAAGAGGAGGATTGATTTTCCTGGGGGTGGGGGCAGTACTAGCAGGATGGGGAGAGTTCTCCATCTCTGCCCAAAAAGCAGCCTGTGCCCAGGGCTGACATTGCATTTATATCTCCATCCTCCTGCCAGTTTTCTATGGAACAGAGGGACTTACAGCTTATTCACATGAATGTTGGGGTGCTGATGTACCACTGGCACGAGTGAAGTGGAAAGCAAGATCTGAAAGGTGTAAGGACTGGGGAGGAGAGAGTTACACCTACAGAAAATTGCCAGTGTTGTCAGAGCATTTTATCATGGCCCCTGTATGTTCTGTGTAACCAGGACAGTTTGTCTCTAATCACATCCCTCACACACAGAGAGTGAAGATTCACATGACGACTAGAGGGAATTTTCTGCAATTTATAGTCTCAGCCTGCATCCTTGCAGGATGGAAAAAATCCAGCTTCAGTGGTGCTTCATCAAGCCGTCGCATCGCACTCTGACAGGGCTGCCCTTTCAGCCTGACTGCACAGCCACTACTCACTGCTCCTGAAATCATACCTGGCCCTTCTTCCAAATGATCAGCTCTTCAAACCTGCCAACCATCTCAGCCCAGGCAAGAGATGAAGGCTGGAGCCTTTGCTCTGACACTGGCTGGAGGCTGACCTTGCACCAGCTGTTTGATCTCACCAGGTCTCTCTTTTGCCATTTGTGAAGGAGGAACAATGATATTTCCCTCCGTTCATGAGACAGTCTGTGAGCTAGACATGAAAAACACCTATCAAAATGCAAAGCATGACTATGATTTATTTAACAGCTTTCCCACCCCAGTCCTCAGCCTCTTCATTACTGAGATTGACAACTGTGCTGAATGCAGAAGCCGGCGACATGTGGGTTTCCTGAAATGAGCCTGAGCTCCCCCTCGCAGGGAATGCACAGCCTGGCTCCAAGGCAGTAGGAAAGGAGGGCTCAGCTGGAAAGGAGGTTTGGCATATTAGCAAAGGGATGGCTCGGTTCAAAGGAGGCACCTTTGCCCAGGGTGTGGATCTGCATGCAGGAGAACAGGGGCTGACTCTAACAGAGACACACAGCCCGTAACTTGTGACTGCACAGACCAAACCCTGTATCTGCTGGATGTGGACAGAGCATCACCATGACAGAGGGACAAACCATGACATGGCACAGTATTTCAAACCTTTTCTAGACAGATTGGGCAATATCTCATGTTTATGGTCAATTAAAATAGCCTGCTGAGGGGAAGACTTCACTGTCAGGATCAATAAGGGGTCTTCTTCTATTTCCGTCATTATAGTGACCAGTTTCACTCTCATCTAAATGCAAATCTATTACCAGCCTATAAATGAAAGCCTAAAATAAAAGGGACAAGAGAAGTCCACGGACAATGTATAGGTGACTGATTCCCTAATGCCAATGCCATTAATAACTTTCCACATCAGCCAGTGTACTTTGGAGCTAAATCCTAGTGAACAGGATGAGAGGTCTTTTAAATGATCTATATACTCCTCCCCAGGGTCTCCCTGGCATTGATTTGTAAAGATGAGCATTTCATTTCCATAATTTGTCTCAAATAGATTTCTCTCCAAGTTCTCTAGATGTGCTTGCAGTCAGCTCTCATCTGTATTTCAAAATGCTTTTCAGTCCAGAGAGGAGAATTTGAAATAGGTTTGTATGTGTATGCATGTGTTTTGTGAGTGGCTTTAGCCAAAATCTTTCAATGCAGGCTGCTATTTTAGAGGTGAGCATTAAATTACACCTGGATACATTTCTGTTCTTCACATCACAATTACTACAGAAGACCAGGCTCCTATGGATGGATGACATTCCCTAGGACAAGAGCAGGGGATAGACCTCAGCATTCATCTTCACAACTCCTTATCTCTGCCATCGTTGAATAAAATTGATGCAGTTCTCCATGCAAATAGCCAGTCCTGAGCCCTTCTCTTGTGAGCAGCTCTGACTTTCAACAAGCAAACTCACCTCTTCTGACCTGTGGAGTGGCTTCACATAAAGCACTGAAGCAAACAACTCTGCAGTCTGTTTCACCCTGATTGAACATCAGATTTTAGGTCTGAAATGTCATCAAGTTAAGCATATAATGACAAAACTAGGTCCCAAGGCAGCAAAGCATTTAAGCATACACTTTAATTTAAGCATCTGAGTAATCTCACTGACTGTGCAGAAATATAGTTTCGGTGGGTAACACGGTATTTTTCTTTGCAGGACTAGGGAGTTAGTAGCCCAAACTGTTAGTTTGTAAACAAACCAGGAAAAAGCATGCATAAATCATCACCTTTAAGCCTTTATAGGGCAAATAATTAAAGTACAGACATGATTGCAGCAAATCTATTAGCACTTCGCTCCTGCCAATGGGTCTGAAAGTGCTCAAAATCCAAGTGTTTTATCTTTTTATACTAACATCGACACACTGATGTCCAAAGCGATGTCCTCTACACATCCCTTTGTAGTTGCTGGCTATTCGATTTTGCTGCAGCAGATCCTGAATTCTTAAGTAAAACTGCAGCTTGATTCCCAGGGGATAGAGACCGAAATGCATTTCAGTAGGGTTTTTTTCCATAATTATTGCTTCAGCAGTCTGTCTGGTGAGTATCTGCAAGGCTGGTGTGGCAGTTTGGTTAAATTAATGAGTATTTGGAAGCCCTCTGCCTCATCTCCTCCCAAAAAGGGGACCGGAGTTGCCTGTTGAATCTCATCCAGCAGACTGGATGGCACAGAGAGTATTTTCCTAACCCTTTCTACATCAGCAATGTCACCTGGAGCTGGGAGAAACCTCGCCGGTTTCTTCATCACAGTGTCTTCATTGTGGAGAGTCTCTGGAGAGCTGTGCCGTGTTTCAGTGCAGCCTCACCTACAGCATCCCTGAGCCCCACAGAGCTCCCGTCCTCATCTCACCCACAACCAGCACCACCGCGCAGGGATTTAACCTGAAGGGTTTTAACATTCCCACTGCTGACCTCCATCATGCCAGATTTGCTGCCTGGCTTTGTTTCCTAAGCCCTTGTTCAGCAGCGTTGCTTCCCCCTCCTCCCATCGCAGCCCTTCGCTCTCCCGACGAAACCGCCCCGAGCCCCCGCGCCCGCTCGGTTCCCTCACACACAGATCAGCCAACAGCTACAAATAAAGGCACCAGCTTTGCTTTTCTGGAAGGGATTAATGTGCTTCCAGAAGAATGTCAAATCCACAAGCCGGTCCCTTTGTTCTGCTCCACTTCGCGCACATGTGTTTTTGTAGAGTCTTATTTAAAAAAAAAAAAAAAATTAAAAAAAAATGGGGGAGGAGGAGGAAAAGAGACAGATTGCTTTGTTACTGCCTGGAATTATCTCTCCTAGACTTTATGGAGGGTGGAGTGGAGGAAGCAGTGTCAGAGTAACAGTGGATTCTCTGGCTGGTGCAGCCCTCACCATTCTGCAAGTCAGATGTTAATAATTATTTAGCAGTTGAGTTTGCAGAGAAAGAGGGAGAGGGGAAAAATTGAATTTACATGCATCACTACAGTGGCCTTTAAAAGTCTTAGCATGAAAAATGCATGACTGCCCATGCATTATTTATTCAGCAATGAATAGAATTTCCCAAAGATCAGGCTCGCAGGTCAAGACTAACAAATTTGGCAGAATTAAGCATCATGTCTATCAGCTCAGTAGCAGACATGAAGGGAATGGGGCTTCAACACATAAAGCATTGCTGCTTTGTTGCATAAATATGGCTGTAGAAGAACATGCAGGGTTTACCCTAACCAGTGCTCTCTTGCCAGCCTGTTTTCAGCAGAAGACAGTCTTGTTTTTCCATTTATTGTGGATTCAGATTGGGTTCACTCCTTCTTTCTACAGTGAAAAGCCTTTTACTGCTAAGTATCTGTGGCAGAATCTAGTTGTTTTGATCCACGGAGCACCATTTCTTTCAGGTTTTCTTGTGTTTATTCTGTCATCAGCAAGGCAGCTCAAATACAACCTTGAGGCTGCCAGCTGACAAATGCCCCCAAATTTTCTCCATCTCTCTCTTTTTGCCTTTCCAATTGTAATTCCTGTTTGAAAATAATTTTGTGCAGTCTCTAGTCCAGCTGCCTCCAGAATACCAATGAAGTACATCTGAGATAGTGACTCTATTTTTGCTGGCTGCCCTGATCCAGCACTGGGCAATATGCAGACCCTTCCAAATACATGTTTTCCTCACTATACACTTAGGAATGCACTCATCTCTCCCAGTACACCTGCCCAGTACCCCCTACAGACCAAGATTCCAAGCAAAATCATTACTGCCTGACAATGCATCCCAGTAGCCTGAGGAAGAGCTGGACCATGGAGCGTGGGGATAGTTCTGTATGCAGAGCACCTAACTCTAACCTCTAGCCCAGCATCACCAAACCTCCTCAGCTAATGAACAAGGGAACATCTGGTCACCCTCTGGGGGTTCTCATTCCATAAAGAGGCATCAGAAATGCTCAGAGTCTTCTCCCTGTCATGACCAGAAAGCCCTGAAGACAGGTACATATCAGTTTTTCACACAGCTTAGCAGCTGATTAAAAGGAGCTCTTTGACTTGTGTGAGGGTATCCTTACAGAGTCATTTGTGAATCCATTTGTCTTTGAACTCTGCTGGGGAGACACTTGATGTAGGACGGGTGAGCTACAGGTTTTGAAGTCTAGTAAATATCTACCCACTACTTAGTGATGGGAGGGACAGATCTGCAATCACTGTATTTCTTTGTCAAGTTTTGAGTTTGGGGTGAGAAGAAGCGCTTCTCTGTTAGAGTTCTGCCGGGAGTCTGTCCCAGCAGGACCCCACTGGACAGGGCAGTCAGACCCAGGACAACCAGCAGGATCCTATGGAGGCAAATGCCTGGGAATGTGAGGAGGGAGAAGGTTATGAAAGCATGTGAGCTGGTTGGGAATCATCACAATTTCCATGGCAAGCACCAAGCACAGCAGACAAGCTGAAAAGACAGGTGGGGAGCAAAATGGATACAAGGCAATTTGGGGTAAGGAGAAGAAAATGGTGTAAAGCACTACCAAGTGCAGGCTGTAAGAATGCAGACAAATTCCTGCTTCCTCTGGCTCATCCCATCACAGGTAAGCTTTCCTGACAGCACACACTTTCACCTGTGAAGTGCTGAGAAATGCTGCTTGGAGCAGATTGATGCTGCTGCTCCTCAGACTGTCTGTCTTCCACGGAGACAGAGGGCTTGAGGGACAGATATGCCATGGGAAGGGACAGCAAACATCTTGTGTCCTACCACTGTGCCTCTCCTTTTGTGCACTGGGGTCTGTATCACGAGCCCCAGGTCTGCAATCCAAAAGGAAATGAAAAACAAGGTTATATCAAACACACACAATCCTTGCACACAAGCTGTAGAGTTTATCAGCTTGGTACACTGTTATACTTGAGTAAGACCAGTAAAATTTTCCCCTCCATCACCCCCCTCACAAGTGCCATAAGTGTATAATAGGCATTCTACAAGTACAGAAGCATCTCAGTATCAATCTACTCTGGAGCTTGCTTGAAAATTGCTGTTTGCTGTAACGGTACCCAAGGGAGCACTGCTCTCTAATATTTGTTTAAAGCAGACTGGTAAAAGTAAAGTAATGCCCTGACTCACTTCTCAGGGAAAGCTGTTCTCCATTGGGCAAAATTGAATTGCTGGAAGAATAGCAACAAATCGCTCTGCTCTGGAGTGAGGGATCCTAATCCAGTCAAAATGTACAGGTAAAGAAGCAAAGCCTATGGAGGAGGCAAATAACAATTAGCATTTGGTATGATGCTTGTAACAAGGTTGCCTACCTAAACATGAGTTTTGTTTTGATTTGCTGTGTGGTTAGGATTTGGATTTGGATTTTAAAACACATCCATAGTCTTATGACAGACAATCCCAGAAGAAGGTGAGAGCATTGGGCAGCAGCAGTGGCCAAAGCCAAGATCAGTCTCAAGTTTTAAATACCTTTAGGAAACAGTCCAGTGGGAAAGCACAAGGTGATATCATTTGGCATACACAGATTTCTATAATGAAGCCAGTGGGAGGAGGAATATGGGACTGCCTGAGAGAAGCCAGAGGCACTGAGTGCCTGACTGCCCTGTACACAGAGCATTGTGTTTCTACACTAAAGGCTTAGTAAGTGGATGGGGTGATGGAAGGGCTGCTGCTCCTCCGTTCACGCCTCCCAGTTAAGGCTCAGGGAAGCTTGGGCTGTCCCTACTGCCCTTCACCCTCCTCCCAGCTTCATCCAAGAAAATAATAATCTCCCATGCCTAAAATATCTCCTTTCATGCTTAGGCCTGTCCATGTTCATGCTCTGCTTCATAACAGTGGATCAGATGAAGGTGACACAGCTTATACACAGCAGTGTTTTTTCCTTTCCCTTGAAGATCCTCAGTGTCAGTCTCTTCTTTTGTGCAGCTGCACACAGACTGTCTCACTCAGCCCTGATCATGTCTACCCTTGCTGACACAAAGCGCTGCCTTCTCATACAAGGTCCCTCAGCCCTCCTCTGCCTTCAGAACACCAGCAGAACTCAGCCCTGGAAATTTCCCAATGCAAGGCAATAACCGTGTGTGAATCTTAGCATTAATGTTTGTGAAGTGCTTGGAGATCCCAGCAGGGAAATTGCATTCCAGTGAAATATTAAACTACACAGATCCCTACAACCTTGCAGGCAATCACCAAGTGACCTGAGAGGCTTTTTGTTCTTCCCCAGCCTCTTAGTTTCTCTGTACAAACTATGGTTCACTAAGTACAAGATCATCTGTAGTTCACTTGTAAGGAATATGTCCATTACACTTCCAGGCAGGAAGAGAAAGCACGTAATACAATGTAATGCAGAATCTTTTGTTGTTCAAGTCATATTTATCGTTAATTCAACTACCATTTACGGATGCAAGGAGAGAATTAAAATGACCATCTTTAAAAAATATATTGGTCAAAATAATTCTGAGGATTGCTATTCCTATTGCACACTGTCATGTTCATTGTTATCCAAATGGCTCTGGGAAACTGCCATAGATGTACAAGGCTATTTTCATATTTCATTTTTGACACACGTTCTGGGCTGATGCTCTTACAGTGGACTTTTCCTTCTTGCCTTTAATCATTTGGGTTGTATATTGTTTCCTCTGCAATCATCCCAGAACAGGCACATATTCCTCCTGAATTCGGTACTTCTGCACACTTCAAGGAGGTGTGGATTCATTCTCAATGTGCCTTGATTTATCCTGCATTCAGTTCAGAAACATCATGTTGCACCCTGAGTTTACCCAGGGTTCTTTGAGAGCTGCGTTTTATTAGGTTACACTGGATCACGAACTCCTGAAAAACAACTTTCTTTTTGAAAGATTTCTTACAACACTTTGTAATTACTGTAATAAATTCCATATGAATATCTCCATATGTACATTATTAACGAGGTTTGTGGTCCTCTTTGGGGGTGTATAAATATTATTGTTACCTCTTTATGGGTAGGGAATTTAAATGAGGGGGAGAGTTGACATATCTAAGGTCACGCTAGAACTATGTTGAAGAGGACATAATAATATGAAATCAAATATAGCTCTGACCTCCTAAATCTCACTTCACTAATTTGAAGTCTGAATGATGCACCTTTCTTATCCAGAGGGCTGTACAAGGATGTACTACCACTGGAGCTTTTTTCTGAGGATCAAAAAGTCTATGAGTCACATTGAGCTTGGTTGGAGTTTCATGCCTTGACTACTTAATGACTAGAATCACAGAAATCACTTTTCTTTATTTGAAGGTGTAATTTCTAATGTAAAGAAAACTTAGTCACATAAAAAATGTTCATTCATTTAGTGAGATGGTCATGTTGTTTCTCTGATGCCCTGGAGACCTCTGGCAGTGGACAGCTGGGGTTACCTGCTCAGGTGGCCTTTTGAACTCTGCATAGCTGAGAGCTTGTTTATGTCCTACAACCAGAATGAGTTAGTGAACTTTAATTCCAAAGCTATTCTTTCTGTGTCCACCTCCTACCAACCTTTAATTATGCTTTCATGCTCCCTTTTACAAGCTCTGTAATTGACCACAAATTTAGCTGTGTGGCCCAAATCAAAGGAAAAAGCACATAACTATAATAAGGTAAATTATCTTGTGCTGCAGTTCTCCTGCAAAGTGAGCTGCTTCTGGTAAACTGTATTATTAAAGAGGCAGTTATTCAATGCTAAACTTGTGTTAATTGTTCTTTTTCCTCAAAGTAACATTAACGGGTCATCAAGATCCCAGAGGATTGCAGTCTAGGGAACTACAAGGCAACTCAATCTCATTGCAGGCCTGTGATCAGGGTTGTAAATTCATTAGAAAGGAGTACTTGATGCTGGATGATGGTTTTATCTGCTTTACAGACAGTTCTTCTGGAGGGCCTAACATTTAAACCTATCAAAGTTTTGCAATATTAGTTAAGGCAACTAATACCCTGTTGAATTAGTGTGCATTTCACAAATGAAAATGGAGCTCTCAGTGTTCAGTTTGTCTAAAGCCAGTGTGAACATCAGTGGCCAAGGATCATAAAAGCCAAGGGAAGGCAAAAGCCTGTGAGAACATTGAGTCACTCCTCTTTTAATGTAGGATTATTCTTAAAGAATAATGGGCTGGACTGTATGCAATAGAGTTTTGTAAAACTCATTAAAAAAATAAATTAAAAGTCTTTGGATGATTTTTCTATGGTGCTAACTGGGAAATCAATCTTATATCTCAAAAAATGCCCTAGAAATAAAACCTCTATATAAATGTGGGGAACTGTTGAGTAATTAGGGAACTTCTAGATCTGTGAAAGAAATTCTACCTTCTATTTAGCAGCACAGATTTCAACAGTTAGCAGGGGATTTCTGAATTGCACCATGTTTTCACAGCTGATATTCCAAAGGAAGAGCCAAACTGAGACAGATCCTTGTGTTGAACAAACCAACCAAACAACCAAGCAGCAAAAAACCCTGAGCTGATGGTTTTCCCATCTAAGCCACAATCAGTGATGACATTGTGTGCACACTTGGTTTTGGGTGAATGACTGGTCAGGCAGTTACTGTGGCCAGACAAGTAATGGTGTTCCTGAGCTGAATTGGGATCATTTACTGGTTTGCACCTATTACAGATATTCTTCATTTCTGCTGTCTTTCCAGCCAGGTAGTTTGAATTACAGATGCTTCTGCCATGTGTTAAAATCTATTGCTGTGTGTGGCCAAGCAGCCTGGTTTATATATCAGCTTGAAGCACCTGCAGGGTACAGCTGCATTTCCCATTGCACGTCATTCTGCTGTGCTGTGAAGTATCCCTCAGATTTATTTTTTTTAATAAACATCACATATACGGGAAAAAATGCACATGGAAAATGCTGCTGTTTTCATTTACACAGCCTAATACAGCAACTTTTAAGAGAGAGATAAGAAAATGTACCACTGTGTCAAAATTCAACTTGGTAACAGAATCAGAAAATAATTGCAGTTTAAGAGAGAACTGCATCAAATTCCAGGAATAAAGGGCACCTTATTATGAGCTGAAGGTCTATGAATAATCCATTATCTGGGATCTGCAGAGAATTCAATAGGAAAATCATTGCTGTATTTCCTTTATACTTGCTGGAATTCAATTTCATTTTCTATTCTTCTTTGACATTAAAATATTGATGTTTACATCACTGCTACATCCAGATGCCAAAACTGGTAATGGGAAGACAGTGGACTGCAGATAACATTAAAATTAGGAGAAAAATAAGTTCTCTTCT
Source organism: Neodrepanis coruscans (assembly GCA_013400695.1). Lineage (NCBI taxonomy): Eukaryota > Metazoa > Chordata > Aves > Passeriformes > Philepittidae > Neodrepanis > Neodrepanis coruscans. The sequence continues at coordinate 56,829 of VYZS01012326.1, read as the reverse complement.
GAAAGATTTATGACTCCCAGTGGTTTCATGGTGTAAGGAGGCTTGTACTGCTTGGGAAAGGAATCCTATATTTTTACAGCTCAAGATGGAAATCTGTTCAGGATTTTAGACCTTGACTGAAAGAGCCTTGCACTTTCTTTTTAATTTCCTTACAATCAAGGTTTCTGGTCAGGATAGTCCTTGAATTTACAGTGCTAAAAAGTGTAATCATTCTGTCATAATAATTCCATTTCTGAGTGACACACATCAAACCTCCCTGCCAACCACTGCCAGGGGGCTGGATGTGGCTTCTTTGTGCTGAAGTTCACCCAAGGCACTTCACAGTGGTCCAAGCATGAACTCAGGCTCCTGTCTTTCCAAGGGACCCTGTTGCAGGGAACTCAGCACAGCGGAGAGGAGACAATCCCCAGATGTCAGTGAGTAGGTTTAGATGGGATATTTGGAAGAAATTCTTCCCTGTGTGGGTGATGAGGCCCTGGCACAGGTTGCTCAGAGAAGCTCTGGCTATTCCATCCCTCTAGAAGTTCTCAAGGTAAAGTTGGATGGGGATTGGAACAACCTGGGATAGTGGAAGGTATCCCTGCCCATGGCAGGGGATTGCAATGAGATGAACTTAAGGTCTCTTCAAACCCAAACCATTCCAGCATTCTATGATTACAGTCACCTGCAGCACCCAAGTCAACACTTTCTGACCCTAAACCTGAGCAACTATGGGAATTCAGCACATCAGTCCATCTAATTTTTATTTAAAAACAGCATTTACTGACAATTTCAATCACTTGTTGCAATGATAAAGTGCCCTTACTGTTAAAAAAAAATAATTTTATTTCTGTTTTAATCTCTGCTAAATTCAACTGACAATTTGTTTCCTTGCCTCTTAAAGAATTATCTTGTATCAAATCTTCTCCCTATGCATGTACTCACAAACTGTGATTACATTGTCTCTCAATTTATTTCAATAGGCTTAAATGAACATGGCAATATCAGTGGAATCTCCAAAAAAAGGCCACCTCTTGGTAACTGATTTTCCAAAGAATCTTAAAGCCATAGGAGAAAGCAAAGTATCCCAATTCCTTCCTTTTCTTTTTTTTATTTCTGGCCTCTACTAAAAAACAAAATATGTGGCAAGGAATCTGTCTTCTGCCTGCTTAGTTGAAACTCATTTCTGAGGCAGGTTGATGATAAGACAAGTCAAAACATGAGAAGTCCTCCCTGGTGCCAAGGTGCTCTTGGCACTGAATTCAAAATGAATCTGAATAATGAAAGAAGTGGAATAAATTCTGAGATATTTGGATAGGAGATATCCTCAAAGATCTCTTGGAAGAACTATTAAATGCTAAGTGGTTATCTATTATCACTTTCACAAGTTATAATTGCTTTTTCCCTATTTTTGACTGTTTTAAGAGATTGCTATTTCCCTTCCCTTGGCAGCATGTGACCTCCTGCCAGGTGCTCCCTCTCCTTGCCAACAGCCAACGCTGCTCTTGGGTCAGTGGAGAGGGGGGAACACCTTTCCAAGGATCAGCAGCTCCTCTGAAACCTGAGAAGGAATCCAGGGGAGACATTCCCATGCTGCTCAGCCCCCCGGTGCCCCAGATTTCCTTGGCCAGGGATCATTCACCTGGCTGTGTGTCTGAGAGGGGCTGTGAGTCTTCAGGAAATGCAGGGGCCAAAAACAGAGCTGGAATCATTGTATAATCCTGAGTTTTGTGATGTGGAAGGAGCTAATGCTCGGTATTTAATGCTACATTTCCTCAAGGACTAGGAGGTGATTTTATTTCTTTTTCCCTGAGACATCTTTGCAAAAGTCTCTGTTTCTGTTTACACTGTAAGCAACACTAAGGCATCAAACACTTGGTATTTCTGCCTCTGTAATCTCAGGTTAAATGAGCGACAGGATCGAAGGGTATGTAAACATCAAGAGAGCTTCTATTCCCAAGACAACCAACAAAGCTCAGCATAACAGTTTCCAGAGATACAGTTTTGTCACGTATTTTATTGACATCTTAGAAAGGGGAGCAGCCTGCTGATCCCTCCACTTATAATCAATCCCACATCCCACTGCTTAAAACACAGAATCACTGAGGTTGGAAAAGAGCTCCAAGATCACCGATTCCAATCCTTGACCAATCCCCAGCTTGTCAACTAGACCAGAGCACCAACTGCCACATCCAGTGATTCCTAGAATACTTCCAGAGATGGTGACTCCATCACCTCCCTGGGCAGCCTGTTCTGATTCCTGCCCACCCTTTCTGCAACGAAATTTGTCTTTTCTTTTGAGAAAGAATCAACACTACAGGAAAGTCCCCAGCCTGGCTGGAGGGCTGTGAGCACTGTTCATGAACACAGTTGGTTCATTGGTTCATCTTCCCATCCTCTTAGAAGATTTTTTTTTACCCAAAATTTAAATTTTCAAATTTTTTTTTCCAAATTTTCAGATTTTAAATTTCACAGCAATGCTGTGAAAGAGCACCAGTACCAAACAAATGAGAAACTCAGGAGCAATGGTGAGTTAAAGCTTGGATGTCAGCTTTGCTCTGCTGTTTCTTCTGCTGCCTTTGTCAGTTATTTTGTCAAGGTGTCAAAAGTGACAGTGTCAGTGTACGTGTGAAGTCTCGCCTGCTCTTACACATACATGTGTGTCTGATTTGAACAACTTCACTGGGAATCTGTTTCCCTGTGAATCCCTGCACTTACATCCTCCTGCCTCAGCCATGGGTAGGATTAGAAAAAATATCTGTGTGAGCTTTGAACAGATGGAAAACACTACTGTCACTGTCTCAATTATTAACCTTCTGTGTGTTCTCAGTGATTGCTGCCATGAGCACATTTGCCTAATCTTCCAGGTGTTGCTGAGTTTTGAGTTTTTTGTTCTGCAGAGCATTACTGGGAGTAGCCAATCCATTGCAGTTATTGGTATTTTCTCTTTGACAACTGCTTCCTAAATCTCCCACAAAAACACATCCCCAAACAAATATCTCTTGCTCTTCCTCTACCAGTTTTATGTACTGCCAGAGGCCGTGCTGTGGGAATCATCAAAATAAAACATTCATTGCCAGTAGGTGTTTTCAATGCAAAAGCCTTAATGTAAATGAGGATGGGAGTCTATGGAACTGCAAGTGTCCAGGTCTTACATCTGTGTAGCTGAAGGGACACTCCCCAGCTGTGCACATACAAAGCAGAGAACATAATCTATAATCTGGCTGTATGTGGTGCCACGCTGCCAAGGAATTGCCACATTGCAGCAATTGCCAGGTTAATAAGACTCTGTACTTTGGTGTAGGTCTACAAGAAACTCAGAGGGTGTCCATAAAGCTGCTCTTGGTTTTGATATTTGGCATGTGCCTAACTGGGCCTTACACTGGAAAAACAGCTGTAAACATTCAAAAAGTTAAAGATGTGCTGCTCCAAAGAGCTTAAGAATATTTAGAATAAATTTCAGGAACATATGTCACTGCACATTGGTTTCTTCTTTTTCTTGCTAATACATTTCTTGTTGACCAGTCACCTTCTAATTAACAAACTCATTTTTTCCAGCAGCTTGTATAGTTCTTGGGACAATTGCCTGGAAACACAGTACAATGCTGTTTATCAGCTATTTCCCATAGTCTGCCAGACAAACAAAGTTCCCTGAGAAGTGTTGCTGGTCCTGCCCAGTAAAGTTGTTGCCTACTTTTTAGGGTACTATAAACTCTGAATCACTCACTGTGCCACACTAGGCTGTTGGGCCCAGCAGGAGTGTTAAGGCTTCACTACTCATCCTCATCTATGGGGCTATTGGTTCTTTATACCCCAGCTGCCTTAAAATTAAAGCAGTTGAAAAAGTGAGGGAGAAAAGCAGTGTTCCCAAGAGAATGGTTGAGAATGTCCTTCAGGAAATGAGTATTTGAAGCTGTTATTCTTAAGGGAAGCACTTAATCACAAGCTTAAATGGTTTGCTGGATTTTCTGACTGAGGGGAAAAAGAAAGTGGGAGGAAAGAAAACAGCATTGAGGAGTCCAGAATAATAAAGAGGAAGCAAAAAAATAAAGCATGACACAGAAGAAATACAGAGCTGCGAGGAGAAATAAAATGTTAGGTATTAAACTGGGAGAGGAAAAAGGAGAAATCAGACATAATTGAAGGAAAATAAGAACAGCACAGGCCAAAAAAAACCAACCACACAAATTTGGAAATAGAAGTCAAAGACAATATATCCTCATTTTAAACTTGAATTAATATTCTAGTGAGTGGAATAAATTATTTGTACTCTACAGCCCATTTCATGTTTTCCTGATACACGACTGGAATGTTTATTAGTTATTGTTACGAGAAATAGTTGGTTTCTGGGGGAGTATTGACACAGCAAGTGAGTTCTTTCCCTTTCTCCTTTGTGCTCTGGCTCTGCAAAATGAATGTGAATGAAATCAGGGCTCTAGTATCATGAGATGTTGAATCACACACACAGCACTGTGAGATGTTGAGTCACCCAGGGATGTGCAGGTGTGACAGGTGAGGCACCAGTGCTCTGGTGCCTTTCCCAGCTATCAGCATGAGCTGAGCAGCCACTGCTGCTCCTGCCTGTGCCACTCTTGTCAGCTAACTCAAGATGGATCTTAAAATCCTGTCTGAGAGGAGGATGTGCTGCAATATGCTGCTCTGTTCTGTGCTCGAGCTTATGCTGTGCTGCAGAGCAGCAGCACATGTCATATGTGCAAACTTAAAGTGCATGAGCTGTAAATATAGTAACAAAGTTCTTATGCCTTATGTTCAAACACACTTCCAGAGTAGCACGTGCTGTGGGATAATGGAAGTTGAACGGATGGGATATTCAAGATTGTAACAAGGGAGGAAGAGGCAAGACACCCGTCATCTGTAAGGGAATCATCATTATAGAATCATGGAATGGTTTAGATTGGAAGGGACCCTAAAGATCATCTTGTTTTAAACCCCTGCAATGGGCAGCCAAGACCCATCCAGCCTGCTTTTGAACATGTTGAGGGATGGGGCAGCCACAGCTTCTCAGGGCAGCCACAGCTTCTCTGGGCAGCCACAGCTTCTCTGGGCAGCCTGTGACAGGGACCTGTCACCTTCACAGGGAAGAATGTCTTCCCAATATCCAACCTAAACCTCCTCTGTTTCAGTGTGAAGCCATTCCCCCTTGTCCTGTCACTCCAGGCCCTTGTAAATAATCTCTCTTCATCTTTCCTATAGGCTCCCTTCAGGTACTGGAAGGCCACAACTAGGTCACCCCAAAGCTTCTCTTCTCCAGGCTGAACAATCATAGCAGAGGTGCTCCATCCCTCTAATCATTTCAGTGGCCTCCTCTGGACTCACTCCAACAGGTTGATGTCTTTCTTGTGTTGGGGACTGCAGCTCCTTGCTCCTACTGAGATCCCAAATTGCCTCAGCAGTGTCTTACCCCAGCAGGACACAGCACTGGTGACACACTCAGCAGTGTGGAGAGAATGGCTGCTTTTGCCCCTACTGATTGCAGGGCTGGGGAGCAAGAGGGGAAGGAGACATTTATCCCAGGACAACAAAGTGCCTTATTATGGTCTTAAGTGTATTCTGCTCTATCACACACCAATCCTTCACTGCAGGGATCTGCTGAGCTCTAGGACTCGAATCCTCATCCTCAGCAAGCACACCTGCTACTGAAGTCTGTGATGCCAGAAAAAGTTACTGAAGTTAGGAGGAAAGTAGATTTTCAGATCTTTTGCAGTTCCTTGTCCTGCTGGTTCTCCTCAGTATGTCTGGGCTTCCTAGGCTGGCTCTGCACTGGGATTTATCTCCTTGCACCTACATAAAAATTCGAAAGTCAGAAGCTGCAGTTGCAATAGGTTCAGCACTGGCTGATCAGAAGTCCCATTACCCCAGAGGGGACCCGTGTGACCTGCTGAGGACAAGCTGAACACTGTGAGGCATATGCAGGCTCCAGGCAGTGAAAAGCAGAGCTTGTTTTGGGAGCTTAGGAACTGAGCAAGCCTCAATCAGCAGCATGAATAGAAGCAGTTCCCTGTATTCAGGGAGTTATATACGATCCTCCCGTTGCCAGGCTGGAGGCTGGGGAATCCAGGTGGTGGAACAGTGAGGGAGCTGAGTGTATTCAGTTATTATTCAAGGACTCCTGCAGCTCTGCAGGTTGCAGTGGCACAGGCAGAAAGATGCCTGCGGCAGGGAGGGAAGGAGGAGCTGGGACACAGAGAGGAGTCCAGGCACAGCCGGTGCAGTGCAGAGCCAGGGACATTCATTTCAGGATGAACCTTTAACCTTCTGGAACCATGCGGGGTCTGAATACTGAAACACATCTGGGAAAGCAGCAAGCTCTTAAAATAGGGAACTATCTAACAGAAGTCTTGGATCTGCCTGGAGCAGCCCTGACTCTCCTGTCTCAGAGCACCTGAAACTCACACACAGGCTCTTTGCCCCAGGGAAGGAGCAAAGAAGGACAAAGGAAAATGTTCCTCTAAACCTTCCACATGCACAGCCAAGAATTTAATTATATGCCATCTTTTGATTCTGTCCCATACATTGCCTCCTCGGGGGTTTGCTGATTTCTTTTCTCATTGAAACTAATCCCAATCACTTTGTTTGGATGGTTTAACTCCTTGGCTGGCCCAGATGCCTTATTGCTTCTGCCAAGAGGCAGTTTCATTCTAAAATTCATGCTTCATGACAGAAGACTCCTGATGATACAGATGATTTTGCTCAATGAACAAGAGCAATTGGGAAATAAGGAGGACCAACCAAGAGAAAAAAGAAGTGTCAGATGAATCATAAAACTGGATGGTGGCCTGCTCCTGGCTGTCTGTTTTATCAGAGGACCTATACTGTGATGTTGAAGTTCTCTAGGTGAAACAGAACCTAGTCATATCCAGGGGTGTTTCCCTTCCATTCCTGTGTATTTGTAGTCATCCCTCCACAGCTGTTAGGAAATAGCATCTTGTGAGCATCTGCCAACAGTGACAGTATGAGGGGTTGGGTGTGTAATGTCAGGGACAGGGGTAAAGATAATCTTTGATGTGAGAACAGAAGTAGGATAATTTGGGGCTACCTCCAAAGAAAGGACTTTGGATTCCAGCTTCTTTGGTGCTGCTTGTTTGAATGCAAGCTCAGAGACACTCCTCACAGGGGCCTTGCTTTGGTTTTGATCATTTATGTACAGCAATTCTCATTGCAAACTCTGCAGGACTGCACATTTGTACTCGTGGTTTAGAAAGCAGAAACTTCAGCTCTGACTAAAGAAAGGAAGTACTTGGAGAATTTTAATTTGGGATCCATTAATGAGCTCTTTTTTGGGTGGATGTTTAGTTCTTAGTCTAGTGTACTAGTTTGTGTCAAACTGGTTTTCTCTTGCCCTCCTACTTTAGTCCTGGCTGTCCCTACATTCATCCTTTACTCAGTCAATGCACAGACTCCATTACAACCCTGGGTAAGGCTTCAGGTTTTGCTGGAACATGAGAAGGTGAAGGGACACAACAAAAATTATATCCATGGGACAGGGAACATATGCGACCCTTGCATTTGTCACAGCTGCTGAGAGAAGAGGGTCCTGTTTGCTTCGTAACTGTTGCAATATCCTTCACAGGTGGCTAATGCATTCCACCAGAACAGGAAAGAATTATTGGATAGCCACTTTTTAAGCTGTATGTAACCAACCATATCAAATTTATCACTAAATGTCACATTTTATCATAATCTAATCACCAGAGAGCAAGAAAAATGAGCATACTTGTCTCCATCAATAAACAAGTGATTACTCAAACAATAACTAGGTTTATTTTCTTTATTTCCATAAATGTTTGAAGTCTTATGAAGATGCTCTGGAGAAATGATTATTATTTATTTTGGCATCCAGACAGTGGAGTGATAGGAGGTTTAGAAAAGCTGAATATGTTAATTTAGAAGTATTCCTAAAGTCTTACTCATTTTCATTCTGTGGGAGGAATTTTGGACACCAGATTATTTATCAGATTAAAATGCATTGCCTGTTCCATCTTGTACCATGCAAGTCTGATGCAGAATCGCATTACTGGAAAGCCAGGAACAAGGAAAGAGCCAACATTTCTACTTTAGCTTTCATTTTTAAGGTAACACGGCTGTTCTCCTGCCAGTTGGCCCGTCTTCCTTGTCCCATTTTTGGAAGTTATGTAGTATCAAATGCTGACATTGCCAAAGACAACCACTCCACTGACAATAGTGAAAATAGTTTTGATTCATATGAGTTAAAAAAAAAGGAAACTATAAAATATGACCTCAAGTTTCCAGTATATTGTAACATGGAGGAGGTTATGGCTTGCCCCCAGGGGGATGACAAACTGCATCTCTGGTGCCTGAGCAAATCTAACACCATGTGGCACCCGTGCACCCACACGTGCCAGGGGACAGGTGTGTGCTGTAGTATTTCATACAAACAGATGTCCTCAGCAAAGGCACTGAGTTGTCTGAGCCTCTTGTGAGAAAATAGAGATGTCAGGAAAGGAAAACAATTTTCTCCATGATCCATTTGCCCTTGCAGCTATTCCTCACGCCTCCAGACTCGAGAGCAAACATCTGACGGGCATTCAGGCGGTGGCTCCGTGGTTGTGAGGAGAAAGCATTTGAGGAAGAGCTGGAAAATATTTTTGTGACAAAAATAGCAATACATCAACTTGGATGAATGATAGAAGATAAGAACTTACTTCCCTTGTTCAAGTGGAAATACTAGTGACAGCAGTCCAGGGAAGCTTTGCCAAATTTGGCTTCCAGAGTTTACAAGGTGCTTGTAGGACGCTTCTGGCTAATCAGAGAATCAGAGAATGGTTTGGGTTAGAAGGGATGGTAACGATGACTTTTCTCTTTACCCACAGGGAGCTACCAGTCTGAGAGCATATCCTCTCTATTTCTTTGGTAATACAAGGAAGATCTCATGACGCAGGAACTTCTCTGTGAGTTCCTCACCCATCTCCAGTTTGTGTTCCGGGTGACAGACTGAAATCTCTGAGCAGGAACCCAGGAGAGCTGTTTTCAATGCTTCATTTTCTCCACAAGTTCTCTGTCCTGCCCTGCTCTTTGCAACCAATGTATCTCTCTAGACACAAGTTCTAAAGTTTATTCCTGGGGAATAACCAAAATGACTGTTCCGCTATCCCTCCTCTATTTTATCATATTATGCAAGATGTTCTTAGCAACAACAAATTTGGATCTTTTCAGTGTTGCTCTAACATAACAAGAAAACTCCACATATTTCCTCCTAGGGTTTTATGTAACTTTCTGTATCTGGTTTTCCTGGAATCACTGAGGAAGGACTTGAGCTGAAAAATAAAAAGAGCCATTAGTGCTTAAAAAAAGGCTAAATAAGAACTAAGGCAAACTGAAATCTGGGTCTAGAGCAGGATTGCCACTTCATGGCTTGGGTCTAGAGCTGCTGGAGATCTCCTTTGAAAATGTCTTTTAATCCCTTTCCAACATTCATTTTAAAGCTCCTGTTAGATGACATTTTTATAATACATCACTGCAAAATATCTTCTTAACAGCTGCTGGCAGGTCATGGTGTCTTGGTGACCAAATTGCTGCTTTTGTGCAACAGTGACCTACAAACAGCAAATGACCCGGATTATTTTACATTTCCTACAGCCCTGCTGTTGGAAAGAAGGAGGGGGAAGTAATGACAGCAGGAGGGAGAGGTGGTGGGGATGGGAGGCAGGGGACAAAATGGAGAACATGGCTGGATGTTAAAGAGGTACCATTTCTGTGAAGAGAGAGTTGAATTCCAGACTTAATGGGAATTGGGTGGTAAAAGGACCCAAGTGGTGCTCTCATGTTTGCTGACAGAAACCTTGTCAGGGACAGAGGAGAGCCCTCACTGCCCCCGGCAGCCCTTGCCCTCTTTCTGCCAGTGCCCACTCAACATCCCTCCAACACCCTGGGCAGATCCTGCTTTCCATTCTGTAGCAGTTCTGCAGGCTGAGATCTTGGCCAGCTACTTTTGCACTTATTTAACCATAATTAAGCTGATTAGATCAGGGAAGCCAATGAGAGCTCAGCCCTCCCCATATCTGTCACAAGAAGGAGAATCTGACTTGTTGGGCATCTCACCTGGACCAATAGAACAAAGATCAATAGGATTTTTGTTTTCCTCTTTTTAATTCCTTCATGCAAAATGATCTGAATATACATTTGTTCTTTCTAGTGAACAATGCTTTTTAAAAAGGCAGATGGTGCTTTCTTCTTACCTTTTTCAATTACTGTTTACAACTATTTTCTACCGCATTTACGAACTACTTCAAAAGCTTTCCTGGAATTCATGCACCCAAGAGTCATTTGGATGTAGTACAAACCAAGCAATCAAGAAAAAGGGGGATGGAAGAATAATAATTAAAA
>VYZS01012326.1:0-44663 GCA_013400695.1 Neodrepanis coruscans | reverse complement strand
TTTCTTTTTTTTTTTTTTCTTCTGAAATATATAGGAAGAATATTGAGGTCAAACAAATGTGCATACTAGTATGTCTTTCACAAATATGATGAAGAACCATTTAACAGGATATTAGCAGACACTGAGAGAGCTGACTTCTACAACCATTTAGAAGCTCCTCAGAAGGAAAAAAACTATTAATTAAAATTAAGTCTTAATTAGCTAAATTAATGAGTTTAACATACCCACTATGGACAAAGGAAGAGGCATATCTATGGTGTTCAGATGCAAGAGTAAACTGGACAGGGCAAACAGAAGGATTAGCAATAATTCACAGTTTTATAACATCACATTTGAGAAGTTATATAAAGGAATGTTTTATGGTGACAGAAAGGTCAGAGGAAAAGATGTGTGAGTGACACAGAATTGGAACATATAATGACAGCAAACTGTGTCATAGATGGACAACAGACTAACTGGTTCTTTAGTACCAACACAAAATGAGGACTACGTTCTAAATAAGACACAGACAATGGCACAAAATGCATAATTAAAAGAATGGGGTGAAAGAAAACAAACTGAGGATGGTTTCCTTTGAAAAAAAACTGTTAAAAAATAATGTGGCAAATGAGAGTCTTGTCAAAGCCGGATTGAAAGAAGAAACTACAAGTATAGTCATGTCTGTTGCAATATGCAAAAGAAAAGATAAAAGGTAGAAAAAAAGATGTAATCCCAACTCTGTAGACGTGCTCCAGGGTGTATTAGTAGTATTATAGGAGGATGTGGTAAGTTAGGCAGAGATAGGTATGAAGCACAGTGTGACAAATGAGGCAGGACTGAGCACTGGACACTCTGCCAGTATAAGCTACACATTACACTATGAGCCTGACAAAATTATAGGGAAATAAAAAGATAAGAATAATGGAATTTCTTATTCATTGCTTCTCTTAAAATATTTCCTAAAGGCTTACAAAAAAAGATGAGAAGTATAAAAATTGTACCACTTAGAATCATAGAATCATAGAATCATAGAATGGTTTGGGTTGGAAGGGACCTTGGGCAGGGACACCTTCCCCTAGACCAGGTTGCTCCAAGCCCTGTTCAACCTGACCTTGAACACTTCTAGGTTTTTTCCCACTTGTTTTGACACACCTGAGATCTCATGAAAGAAGCATCACACCATGCAATGGAGAAACTGGATCTGCCAAGCCTTTCTGAGAGCTGTACTGATGGCTAAGTGTCTAAAACTTGAAGGAAAGCCTTTCACAGGATTCCTTGGTTCACCTTGCCCTGTGCTTGTATCCCTGTAACAGTCAGTGATTGATGATGCTGACTGTCTCCTTATGTTTATGTCATGGTAGTGACACAGACTGGAAAGAGAGAAAGCCAGGAACAGCATCGTTGGAGGACCTTCCGTCCTACACTGCACATTTATAGCCATTCCCTTTGCTCCCAGCCTGGTGATTAGACTCTGCTTCAGCATCTGGAAATGCCATGCTCAGCAATCCATATTTTGCTGGCTGGTACAATTTACTGCATCCTTATCCTCAAAGCCACATTTAGGAGCCTATGGAAGGCACACAGAGGTCTGATTTGTAAACAAAAACACCGTGACTGTGTAGCCTTTGTTTGGATTATAAATATCAGCTGAGTGCTTTGAGGGTCAAGGCTTCCCACTGCATCCCTTTCTGAAGGGGACTCTGTTAAATTATAGATGTGCTTGTAATAAAACTGGCAGCTTTTGCTGCAAGGGGGGATAATAAATAGGTATGTGATACAGCTGCCTCAGTCACTCTAAAGGGTGTCACCTTGTCGTGCAGTCACTTAAAGCCAAAGCCAGGACCACGGAGGTCAACTCCTGCTTGGTTCTTCTGGGGATGGAGTTTCCTGTGGACTTTCTGTTCAGCTTTGGGTGCACAGCATTTGTTATTGAACTCACAGGGCTGTGATTTAGGGGTGGGATTATAATTTTCTCCCCCCTCTCCCATCATTTTATAGCCTTAAGATGCTCCAGGAGAAGTTCAGGTTGGACATCAAGAAGAATTTCCTCACTGAAAGGTTTGTCAATCATTGAAAGGGGCTGCCCAGGGAGGTGGTGGAGTCACCATCCCTGGAGGTGTTCAAGGAACAACTGGACATGGGACTCAGTGGGACAAGGTGGGACACAGGCTGGATTGGGTTAGGGTTAGGGTTAGATCTTGCAGGTCTTTCCCAGCCTTAATCATTCTGTGATTGATGCTGTTTGTAGCCACATCCAGGCCCTTTAGCTTTGCCAGACCTCCTTCACTCTTGTCTCTCAGGCAGTCAGGGGTCCTCCCATCCTCCATCCACTGTGCTGCAGGTACAGGAGATGATCCTGGTTATTCTTTGCTTTTTCTGCCTTCCTGATGTTTCCACAACCACACATGATGGAGGCACTTGATCCCCTCTAAGCACCCTCTGTATTTGACTCACACCGTTTGAAGGATTAAAGGCAAATTATGGCACAGTTCCCTGTCCCTCCTACCAGATCAAGTGCAGTATCACAGACAAGTATGCAAACTCCATGACAGGTGACTTTTTGGGGGTAATTTCACCACTTATCCAAGGGCTGCAATAGACACAGACAAGGTCATGTCCAGCCTCAAAGGGATAGGTAAAGCAGGGCAGGAAGCTTCTTGCTGTCTTTGGCAAGCCATCAAGGTGACATGAGATGTTCATACCAAACAATTGCCTCCTTTGACCATCCCTCACACCCCAGTCAGAGCCCAGGCTGTGTTCTGTCCACCACTCTCCATCACCAGGCTACACTGGGGCTGCCACTGATCCTGACTGGGAGAGAGAAAGGGTATTTAGAGTCTCCCAAATTAAGCCTCTCAAGTTAAGAGAAGCACAATTGCTTTTTAATGCTATATCTCATTCTGATTAACACCTGGGGGACATTAGGGCTGATACAGTCTCTACATGGCAGAACAAGCTGGAACAAAGGCAACAACAAAAAAATCTTTCTGTTATACCTAATCCCCCACTGGGAGTGGGTGGAATCTGCTAAACTTTCCAGTACTTGGAAAAAGGGAAATGGTGATATGAAAAGGAGAGTGTCAAAGAAACATCCTCAATTTCCAGCTCCTCCTCCGACTTTGTACTCCCCTCCTCCGCCTCCTCCCTGCACACGTGCTCCTGAGCACCATCTTTGAGAACTTTCAGACTTAAAAAAATGAGCTGTTCTTCAAAAAGAAGTAGTGGGAAGTTTTCCCACAAAATTATAGTGCCATGCACAAAGGCTGGGGCTGCACATCCTGCTTTGCCATGGTAGCAGGTTTGGGAAGAGGAGGCTCTGCAGGCTGGGAATTCTCCTCTGGGGAACGAAACTGGTGAAGCTCAGTTTGAGACTCCCATGGCTGTGGCAAAGAGCCCAAGGTCAGAGGAAATGTGTCATTTCAAGTCACTTCAGGCCTCATCAGCAGTCCTTTAAGTGCACTTTCCCTCTGTAATGTTCCAGATATAACTTAAACATTAATGTAATTAATATGGGACAAAAGTGTTTATTCTGGTACCTTGTTTTGGTATTTTGACAAAATGTAGGGGCTGGTAGCAGAGAATAAAATACCTCAGTGAATAGGAGAAATAATTGCTCTTTATTCAAAACCTGCCTAAGTTAAATAATTTCCTTTCAGTTTGCTTTTTTTCCCCCAAGTAGGAAAATTGCTGAAAATGGACAAGACTATTAAAGAGAGTTATAGCTGACATAAATGGACCTTCAAGGGGGGAAATGATGGGACTGTATTAGAAAAACAGATCTTGGTGCAGGCCAGTTTGGGTTTATGTTGTAATTTTCAAAACCTGCAGGTGATTGCAGGAATACAGACGGGGGGGAAAAATCAATGGTGTGAATTATTAAAAACCAGAGGGCCAGATCTTCCATTAATATGAATTCACTTGGTCCTTAGCATTGCTAGGATATATAGAGAACTACAAGGGACCTTAGCAAGACTATTTTGAAGAGCAAGATAAAAATGAGGATAAAAACTGTCTCATTACAATTTGGGATGAGCATAGTATTCGTTATTGGGGAAGCTGGGAGTAAATCATCCTGACTATTACAAGCTGAAAATTCTCTTCAGCCACTCTGCTCTGCTGTAGATATTGTGTGTGGTAAGTGCTTTACCAAAAACAATTTGAAAAATATTTGAGAAAACTAAAAACACATTCTTCGTGCTATTTACTGCTAAACCCTAAAGCAAGGTTTTTCAGCACCAGACAGAAATCAAAGAAAAGCATTTTAAGCACCTGAAATTACTTAAACGTAGCCATTCTATACCTGAAAATTACCTAAGAAGAAATCTGGGGGGGTTAAGACAGTGGAAGATTTTCTGCTGATCTCAACACATCCAAGAACTGACTGAGGTAACCTTCCCTACTGTGGGGACCTGGCATGGTGTTAAGTGAACAGCAGCTCCTCAGGAAGCTGAGACTCTCCCCTTCCCACTGGTATGGAGATACAGGGAAGCCCATTCCAAAAAGTTCAGGCCTAATTGTGGCTGTTCAGGTCTTCTGAAAACCTAGACACCCCTTCAGAACTGAGGACAGCTGTGGGATATGTGCCTGGAATTATAGTGGGGTTTCTTGGAGAAAATGCCCCATTTCCCTGGTGAAGGGCTGATTCCTTTCCACCTGAGTTATCATTTTAGCAAAACTACCCCAAAAATTTGTTCAGACTGGAAAAGACCAGGTGTCAGGGTGGCCTAACTGTGGACTTCCAGTATCTGAAGGGAGCCTACAGGAAAGATGGAGACTATTTACAAGGGTCTGGAGTGACAGGACAAGGGGGAATGGTTTCAAACTGACAGAGGTAGGTTTAGATTGGATATGAGGAAGAAATTCCTCTCTGTGAGGGTTGTGAGTCCCTGTCACAGGCTGCCCAGAGAAGCTGTGGCTGCCCCATCACTGAAAGTGTTCAAGGCAGGTTGGATGGGTCTTGGAGCAATCTGGGATAGTAGAAGGTGTCCTTGTGCATGGCAGGGAGTTGGAACTGGATGATCTTTAGGGTCCCTTCCAACCCAAACCATTCTGTGAGTTTCTGATTCTATGAAATGATGGCATTTGCAGAAGTGTGCAGGCATTCCTGCCCCACCAGCCACAGGGACTCAGTGGGGTGGGACTGGTCCCTGTTTTCCATAAAACTCTCAGCAGGCTTTGCCTTCAAACCCAGGAGCTGCCAGGCTGAATTCAAATTAGGAAGCAGCACTGAGCCAGCTGATGGAGTGTGTAAGGACCATCACCGAAAACGCCCAGGCACCAACACTCCTCTCATGCCTTGGCATTCACCACCTACCCACCCGTTTGCCATCAGCAATTTGGAGGTGGGATTAGTTTGGGATACATTTGATAGCCTCGGCACAGTCTGTATCCAGGGGGATCAGACAGTCACATCCTCTTATTTCTCCACAGAGCCATTTGTCAGCAGGTGCTTGCAGTCATTCTGGGTTATAGAGTATCTGGTCCTTTTTATAGTGCACACTCATTACATTGATAATTAATCCGATAATGCCTCTATGTCTGCCGTTATCTCCGAGGAGCACACAGCCTGAGCAGGGAGCCATTAACACTCCTCTTTGTCTTACAGCAACAACAAAAGCTCCCCTACACTTCCCTCACCTCCTT
Source organism: Neodrepanis coruscans (assembly GCA_013400695.1). NCBI lineage: Eukaryota > Metazoa > Chordata > Aves > Passeriformes > Philepittidae > Neodrepanis > Neodrepanis coruscans. Next base: position 39,041 of record VYZS01012326.1, on the reverse strand, counting down.
CCAGCCAGACTTTACAGTCAATGCAAAATTATACACAGGTGAGAAAGGTTTAAATGTGATGTTTTTTAAAAAAATTTTGGAACCAACCCTTGTTTTTGTGGCTGGTGATGGCATTCCCAGTCCAAGTGGATGGGATCCAAGGCTGAAAGATAAGTGAGAGATCCCTCTCCTTCAGCTTCCCTCTGTGAGGAGCATTTGCCAGCTTTCAGAACTAAAGTGATGCATCCAGCAGCCTGGACATACAACTAAAATAATCCCAGCCATAATCAAAACAATCACATTCATAACCAAAACAATCCCAGCCACAGCCAAAACAATCCCAGCCATCACCAAACCAATAACAATCATAACAAAACAATCCCAGCCACAACCAAAATAAACCCAGCCTTAACCAAACCAATCCCAGCCATAACCAAATTTATCCCAGCCATAACCAAACCAATCCCAGCTTTAGCCAAAACAATCCTTGCCATAACCAAGACGTGTTACGTCACATCAACTTTCTCCCATCTTTCTGCCCAATTACATGCTGTAAAATGCTCTCCCTGAAAGCAATTAGGTTCTCTAGTGGTTATAGAGAGATTCCCACTTCTATGAGTAGTGAAATTACCCACAGCAGATCCAGATAAAAGCACCCTCATGATGGCCTTGATGTGCTTTGAGAGTTTATTTGTACTGTTTGATTTTAAATACACATGAAGGCTTAAGCTCATGTCACTTCAATGCATTGCATTGTCCACAAAGCAGAATCCCTCCCTGCCTCAGCAGGTCTCAATAAACAGAACAGGGTAACTGTCACTTGGTAAAAAACATGGAGGGGGATATGCAACCACCAAAAATGAGTACACTGCCATTTAAATGTCTGTAATCTTATGGGAGCCAGCAAATCTGACTCAGAGACACACAGCCAAAGGCTGTTGGATCACCAGCATTCCTCACTCACAGATGGCACAAATCGACATTCTTTTGTTCCCATATCAGGACTTAAGAATTCGCGTCAGGTCAAGGAGAGGGAGAACCCCTTTCTAAAGGCAGAATCCAGGCAAAGGATAGAGCAGGCTGAGTCCAAACCTGAGTCTGAATACACATCACACCTGACGTTCCCACTACACAACCAGGTTGCCCAGTTTAAGTTCTCAGGCTTCACAACTGATACTCAGAAAGTAGAGCCTAGACAGAACCAAAATAAAGGCAAGTGGTTGGGTGGGACACAATCCCCTGCCTGTTTCATGTCTTTAATAATTGGTAGTTCTCCTCCTGACTAGGGATTGCCTGTTCCTTCCCCTTCTTGGGGAGCTCTGGGCACAGGGGTTTTGCTGACAGCAGCTGCTCCCAGACTTCTCAGTGCAGGGCTGTGCCTGCTCTGCTCTGTAATCACTGCTCAGGCTGTATTGACCAATACTGCTGAGATGTAAAGCTCTAAATACCATCCTGGTTGTTCTCCAGTCACATCTCTTTCTATGCCATAAACTCCCCCTTACCACCACTCTCCTGTATTTCGCTGTCTTATGTCAATTTTAAAGGGTCCCCCAGGTACAATTTTATTAGCCATGGCAGAATCGAGGCAGATTTAAATACGCTCAGTTGAAGCTGTGGCTCAGATTCTCAGAACAGCCTTTCTTCCCCTATAGAGCTGTGGGTTTTGTTTACAGGGCTCTCCCTGAGGGCCTGGTTGCAGAGGAATTTGAGATGGAGTTAGGTAACACAGGACTCCACTGTCTGAGCATTAGAGAGAGCCTTTTTCCATGGATGTGAATACTTAAAAAGGAAGGAGGGAGGGAGGGGAAACTCTAATCAGGCAGATCATGCTTGGCTGTTCAATACAGCACTGCAGTTCAGCCCTGGCTGGTGATGCAGAAATGAGTGTCCAGCCCCACATGTTTCCACACAGATCTTGGGATGCCGTGGGAATTGCAGCATTTCCAGACCCCCTCTGTACTGCAGTGTTCAAGGAAGTGCTCAAGGCCAGGTTGGATGGGGCTTAAAGCAACCTGGTCTAGAGGAAGATGTCCCTGCCCATGGCAGGGGGTTGGAATGAGATGAACTTTGGGGTGCCTTCCAATCCAAATCATTCCGTGACTTTGTGGTTCTTTTATTAATATGTGTCTGTGCAAGAATCAACAGTTTCCCCATCATGTACATGCCAAAATATTACTGAGACAGGCAGGCATCCCTTTCTAATAGACAGTCACTGCTGTGCAGATAAAATGCAGTGGGGAAAAGCAATAAACCTGGAGCTGAATAAGGCATGGGATAGATTTTTCTCCCCTTCTTTGTTTATTTAGTATGAGGAGGTTAAAGTGGCATGTGTTAGTTGTTTTTTTAAGAAAAAGCTTCATTGATGTTTTTTAAGCAAGGCCAAGGCAGAAGTGAGCAGATAAGGGGGTAGGTTGCAAGGAGGGGTAACAGAGAGGATATGGAGTGTGCACAGATTAATGTAATTTGTATGAGTCAAAGACTTTAATGTCTTAATTACTCATCTTAAGGTGTGATTATGTCAATTGATTAAAACCATCAAAAAATTCCTTCTCAAAGGATAACATGGAGCAAACTTTTAGTGACTGCAACACTTCTATGAACTGAAGCCTCAGTCAGCTCACACTAAACAGCAATGAGCTGTCAGCTCCCCACGGGAGCCCTATTCTGCTGACAATGCCTCTCCCTCAGCAAAAATCATAAACCCACTTTTCTCCCTTTGTTGTTCTTTTCTAGACCTTCAGCCTGAGGATCAGATTGAGGAAAATGGTTCCTCTGAAATACACATTACTTGAGGTATCAAACAGAAACTCTACTCAAACGGGTTTGTGCACCCTGCTTGCAGCCATTTTCACCCAAGAGCTGTAGAGGTGGTGTTTGAAGGCTGGCCCTGCTGAAATGTGTGGAACAATCCTTATCCCCAAATCCCTGCCATGTGTTTTTGCCTCACAGAGTCCCCATGGATCTGCTCCAGGGATAGGAACACAGAAACAACCACGGTACCTCCAACCATCCTTGTGTTGAGTTATGAACCATCACAGACTGGGCCGATGGGGGCTCATTTACACCCCTGTGTGTATGGGGCAGCTGGAGTTTGCTCAAGGTACTTTTATGTGAAAGTGTTGAAAATGCTGGTGCATCAAATGTTTTTGGGAAAAGGCATTTTCACATATTCCCCTTCAGATAAGAATTTATGAAAACACATCTGGAAATGAAGGTGGGTTTTTTTTCACTGTTTAGTTGTTTGTTTGCACTGTTTAGTTCACCTAAAACTGAAAGTTTAGGTACTTTTGTTTCTACCACTATAATTTCAAAATCCTTTTCACTTTTTTAAAACATTTATACTTGTAAATTCCCAAAGATTCTCCAGCTCTACTACAAAAATTCTATCTTTAGAAGAAGAAATCATCTTATTCTTCCCCCCTAAACAATTCTTTCTTCTTAATTGATGATAGGCAGAAATTGTTTTTCCAGTGAGCCAAAACTCTGTAATTCACATAGTAATTCAAATGGTTGCTATAAAAATAGCCACATCTTCCCAGTGGATTAAGCTGTCTTGCACACCAGACTAGCCAGTCCAGACTGCTGCCAAATGCTATATTTACATTTCCAAACTAGAATCTGTTTCTAATACATTTTTATAGGGGGTTTTGACCCTTTATATTTATTGTTAATGAGCTTTCATCTCTATAATAGCCTTTCATCCCAAAGGATCCTGAAGAGTAATTGTAATAACCTGGCATACAAAATATACACAGAAATCAATTTACCCACCACTGAAATGTGGCCACAACTGGAGGGGGCCGGGACTCAGTGAGTGTTGAGCAGAGTCCTGGGCTGCTGCTTCCACCTGAGTTACAGGGACAGCTCATTACCTGTGTTGGCTGTACTCCAGGTGAGCTCAAGCTGTGGAGAAGACATTTAGTGACTGCAAGGCTCGGGAGCTTGGATTTTGGTGCTGTCCAAAGGCCGTGGGGAGCTGCTCACTGACCCAGCAAAGACACGGCACTCGTGGAGCCCCAGCACCAGCCCCTGCAGGCACCAGGTGCCACCACCATGTTCAGCAGTGGCTGGGAAGTTGCTTGGACAAGCTGGAATTGCTGCTGGGAATGGTTCTCTCGCTCCAGCAAATCCTCCCTTGGATTTGCACTGTCCCACCACTTAAAGCAGCCTGGACATGCAAGCTCCAAAGTGGCCTCATGACTCCACGTAGTATCACCGTGGCTCTTTGTAGCCCCTGGGACTGCAAAGCAGTCTCCTTGCAAATGACTCTCCTTGGCCATTTGCAGCTGGCAACACAGGAGGCTGACAGAGGAGGGCTGGGGACCAGTGGGGAGAACATTGCCATCAATCCCTGACTGCTGGGGAAGCCTCCACATGATTCATCTAAAACACCGCTGCCCACGTGGTGTAAATATTTAATTCCTGGCTGCCTGGTTTGCAGAGTTCTCATTCCTGCTCATCCCAGTGGGGCTCACGCTCTGTGCTATCAGCAAGGGAAGCCATGGGGCAGGTTGTTCCTGCTCTGCCACTGGAACCCTCGGTGGAGGGAAGGGATGCACATCCCACATTCTCCAGCAGACGGGTCCTGCTGTGGCAGCAGCATCAGTCTCAGGCAATCCCGTGGTGGGAGGGGAGGGCAGGGCAGGGCAGGGCACTGGCTGTGCCAGGATGAACTGTCTAACCTGCTGTTAAGAGGCTTTTCCATGTTCTCTCTCTCTGTTTTTCCCAATCACCGTCTGCCTGCTGCAGGACAAAAGCCTCTTGAGCACTAATCCTGCCCGGCCTTTCCTGGTGACAAGCAGTTCAGGCTAAAAATCACTGCACTTCCCACCTTCCCATGCTTGCCGTGGATTATTTTCCATGAGGGAGCAACCCACAACCCTTCAAAAGACTTGTCATTCACCCTCCCAAGTAAAGTAACATTCTCAATTAAAAGGATTTTACCTCTTTTGCTCCTCAAAGGCCACCAGTCCAGGTAAGAGGGGGAGCCGAGTACCAGAGACCCCCAACTTTGCTGGGCACTCACCCAGTGCTCCCAGTGGGATCCCTGTAATTCCCTGCCACCGCTGGCATTTAAAAAAATGAAGGCCAAAGAGATGGAAGGAAAGAGCCTTTCCTTCCCCCATCCCCTCCTGCAAGTCATTTTCTCTGGCCTATTTTACAGGAACTGAAAATCTATTAGAGGAACAGCTTAATCCGGTTTGACTGTAATAATTAGGGTGCTTTAAAAACCCCCTGACTAATCGTATAAAATGTGATTGTAGACAGTTCAGTGCACGACCCTTACACTTATCACTGGAGGTATTATTATAAACCAAAAACAGCTGGCAAGCACAGAGTGGGATAAAAGGAATAAAAAATCACATGCAAAGGAAAAAGAACTGTTCCTTTTCTGATCTCTTTGCAGAGGGACTGGCAGTGCCTTGAGCTGTCTTTGGATCTAAAGGAGGAAATCACTTCCAAGACCCTGGACAGACACGGCTGTTTTTGCCAGTGAGCCCCACTAGCCCTGGGGTCTTGCTGTTGGCACCTCCTTTCCTCACCCTATTTTTGTAGACGGTCCAAGAGGATTGAAGTCAGTGCTGGAACAATTCCCCTCAGGGCCCTGTGGTCAGCAGATGTTTGGAGCAACAATGGGGAGCTTTTCCAAACCAAGACAGGCTGTATCAGCCAACCATAATGCAGGGGTTTAGGATCATTGGGTTACAGCAGAAAAGCAACTCTTGCTTCCATGCCTCAGCTGGTGGCAACCTTGTTTTCTCTTGTTCTCCATCTTTCTCAGGCTCCAAAAGGCACAGTTTCATCTTTCTCCTCCCAAGCTGAGGCTGCGTTCCCATCATGACATCACAACACCTTTAGTAATACTATTTTCCCACATATTCTGCCAGTCATTTCACAGGGTTGCTGCCTATTCATTGTGCCCTTGTCCCTGCTCTTTCATGTTCCATCCTTCCTACCACTCCAGTAGGACCAGGCACTCATCCCCTGTATGACTCTCAGCTCTTCCAGTGGTTCACAAGTATATTTTGGTGGAGAATTCATACTCTGAGCCTCCTGCAGCACTCTAATATAATGAGGAAGAATTGCCCAAAGGGGCTCCTGCTTCAGCAGTGTCAGTCACAGATGGAGAGGTTGGAACTGATTGACTCGGCCATCACATAAATGTTGAGAGAAGCACAGAGAAGGCTCCTGTTCATCAGTACCACTCAGAGCTGAGCCTGAGCCCTCACTCAGACACCAGCTCACAAAAACACTGCTCTCTAGAGCCCATCAAGAGCTTCAGACTTCACAGAGAGATGGCAGCCAGGATGAGTCTGTGCTATCACCAACACACTACTTTAATCAGCACTGAAACTTTGAAGGAGGCTTTTAAAGACTGAAATAATAAGATGATGCACTACAACTCCAATTTTCTCTCTCTCTGTTACTGTGATTAAAATACATGGTTGATCTTGGAAACTCTACTGCAGCTTGTACAGAAATTTTAATAACATTCACAGTGATGGAACTTGCAACTGGAGTTGAGTTTTTGGTTTCTCTTGCTCTCCCAGGAGTCTTTCTTGGGTTGTTTGTTAGTTGTTGGGTTTTTTTTCATTCTGTTCCATGTAGATTTTGATCTTTCCCTTATTAAATAGGAATGGTTATCCCCACCGACTCACTTATCTAATAATAGCTAGAACCCTTTAATTCAAACAATGTGATTCCTGGGTTTTTTAGATTAAAGTAAACATACAGTTAGAGTATTACTGGGAAACTGGCAGTAGAACTCCATGGTCAATTATCCTGTGACTCAATCCTGCAAAGCACAGGGTGCCTTTTAATACATTTCACAAAGTACTCGGTGGTGACCTCTAACACCAGAGTGATTTCTCTCCTACGGTAGTTCAATTTCACAACTCTGAATGCACTTTTTTTTTGGAAGGAAAGCCATCCAAAGGTTTTATAAAATGTTCTTTAGCCTTTGGGAATGAGTCAATTTAATGCCAGGGTATCATTCCATTTCAAATTGTTGAAGGATTTGAGGAAATACAATCTGCTTTCTGAAGCATGTGAGATGAATATAATTGTAGTTTTGTTACAAACTGCAGAGTTTGGATACAGAGCTCAACTCTTCCAAAGTTCAGCCATGGCTCTTTTTCAGCTGGATTTCCCTGCAGTGCTCCTTTTTCTAACAGCCCTTCCAATGGAGCAACACTGGGAGCAGAGGGCAAAGGAGACACTGCTGCCAGGCAAAGTTTCTATCATCCATTGGTTTTAAAATGGGAAAGAAGGGAAGGTCCGCTGTAAGCTGAAAAATCACCAGTAGAAGATGAGATTGAATTTAATTACTATTTTTCTTTTTGGAATTGAAAAATGAGAAGGAACACAGGGAATGAAACCTGGGCATTAAAAGTGAAAATGAGAAGCTCTGAAAATGCCTCCTGAAAGCCAGAGCTGCACTGTGTCAGAGGCAAGGGTGCAGCCCCTGCTCAGCACCACACACACCCACCACCCACCACCTCCCAACCCAGGACACGAAGAGCCAAAAAATCCTGCTGGAGTCACAGAGACGCTCAGTCACATCTAACTTTATTTTAATCCCGTCAGAAAAGTTCAAGAATTACACCAAAAAATACTTCAGTCTCTGCTACCTACTGACAAAAAATACACCACAAAATTATAAACTGTTCAGTGGTTTTGCTGGAGTTTGGGTTGTTGGTGGAGGGGGTGGTTTGTACATTTTGGGTGAGAAATGAATTTACAGGTGGAAAGGGAAGGGAGGAGAGGAAATCAGACGATGGCATTTGGCACTACATTTTTAGCTACACTATACAGTTATTTATCATGATGCCTGTTAGGACTGAGGAGTTCTGCCCTCATACACTGCCTAGTGTCTATGAACGTGACAATGAGGACAAAACTGCCCAATGCGGGGGAAAAAGGGGCCACTTCCTAATTTCCATCCCAGTCTAGCCACAAATCTGAAAAAGCAGCCTTAGTCAAATGTGAACCTTGCCCTCCCTGTCCACTCTGCTCCTGTTGCTCAGCTCTCCCTGCCTGTGCTCCCAAGGAGCAGAGCAGCTCTGCAGCAAAGGCCTGCAGCTCTGAAAAAAGAGAATCCTTGTGGTTTTTTAAAGTCCCACCAGTCTGCGGGAGAGGATGTTTTATACAGTCAGGACTGGATTAAGATTGGGGTCTGATCTGTGTTCATAAGCAGAAAGTTGATGTACCCTTGTACTCTGACAGCTACAGCCACCCCTCTCTAGTGACTTGAAATGACATTGAATGCTGAAGCACTTGAAGCTGAAGGAGAGAAGCAGGAGCATCCCATTTCATGGGTGAGGGAAAATTTGGGGCTGAAAGTTAGAGGCTCAGTACTGTTCTATACTATCACCACTTTTGAGAGGCTCCTCAAATCATAGTGGCATTTTTTGTCTCTTGGTGACCCTCAGGAGAGAGGTCCCAAAGGACAAAGTCTCATAGAATTCTCAAAGGTCATGCAGGAAATGTATGTAGAAGTAAAAGTAGAAGTAGAGCCCTGATCTCCTGACTCTCAATCCTGCACTCAAAAGTATATTTATGATTTCACTACAGCAGCCTCTGTCTGCTTTCATCCTGCTCCATCTCCAAACAGCAACTTGGATTTCAGCCTCAGAGCCTGGCCAGGATCACCAGAACCATGGTGGTTCATTAGGAATGCCGAGATCTTTCTGGATTTACTTGGGCCATTGCACAGGTGTGTGGGCACAAGCAAGTTTGCATGTGTGTATGCTTGGGGGAGGAGGAGAGGCTTGTATTTCTCTACCACTGAAGGAACACTGACACTAAATTCGATTTTACAGCAAAATATCCCTCCTTTGGCAACTAAACAACTTCACAATGTCTTTGTACCAAATTCTTTCACCCCTTCCTGAAAGGATTTCAGCTCTTCCTTCACTGCATGTTGAGCCTCTGTCACAGCTTTGCAACAATGGTAAAACTTTGCATGAATCTCTTTGCTGCTTTTATCCTCTCTGGCTGTTTACCTAATTTGCTTTTTTTGTTTTTTAATTTATTTTTCTAACAAATAGTTAAGCAATGATTTAAAAATATTTTTACATCGTAAGGTACAGTCAACATCAAACATGCCTTTGTACAAGAGCTCGACTCGGTTACAAATCAACGAGAACAATGCACGAAAAGAAATATCCATTAAGATGACTCCTGCACTTGGGTTTTGTTAATTCCTGCTGTGCTCATGGCACGGCACGCTCAGCTAGAGCAGTATAGACACGGTGTTGTCCCCCCACCCTCCCTCTTTGCCCACCACCACTCATTCCTTTTAATGACCTTCTGTCTTGGCAGCCTTGGCTTCGTGGTTTACAGATCCCGAGGACATCCAGGGCGATACAGCCCGGGAGCTGGTCTGCTTGGCCATGCTGTAGTGGCTGATGACAGTGTAGAACCTGCCCCGGGAGTTGGAATCCTGTGCGGAATAGTAGGCGTCCAGCGAGGCCGGGATGCACCGCTTGTGCTGGGAGGGGGAAGAAAGCAAGAGAAGTAGAGTCACCCCACCAACCTCTTTCCAAAATCTCACGGCTGGCTGTTTGCATGGATGATGTTTGACTCACTCAGACTTGCTGCAGCTGCCTTTCAGTGCCCTGGGAATGCACCAAGTTGGGCAGCAGCCTTCAAAACCTGTTGCTATTGGCAACCCTGATGGCAGGCTGGTTACACCCCTGGATGGGAAACAGGGACTGTGAAGTGAAGGTGTGGCTGGCTCCATACATTACTAACATGGACAGTGACCAGGGCCCTCACTGGGAGCCAGGCAGGGCTGACTGAGCAGCTCTGATTGTGCTGGAAAGCTCTGTAGATCCAAAACCAGAATAATTCCTCAGACAAGCAGAGGCTCAGTAAAGTGCTTACGAGCTGCTCTGTTCCAGGGTATTATCCTGACCTGTGGGATGAGCACCTTGGCTGAGGATGGCAGGAAGCACAGCCCAACAAGCCAACTCTGTTCAGAGGTGCAGGTTTGGATCTGATTCTGAAATTCATGACTCTGTCCTAACTTCATTTTTATCACAGAATCAAGGAATGGTTGGGTTGGAAGGGATCTTAAAGCTCATCTCGTTCCATCTCCCTGCCATTGACTGGGACACCATCCCAGATTGCTCCAAGCCCCGTCCAACCTGGCCTCGGACACTTCCAGGGATGGGGCAGCCACAGCTTCTCTGGGCAATCTGTGCCAGGGCCTCACCACCCTCACAGGGAAGAATTTCGCCCTCTAGCAGGGTTAGATGAAGCCAGTGAAGCTATTCCCTCTTGTCCTGCCACTACAGGCCCTTGTAAATTGTCTCTCTTCATCTTTCCTGTAGGCTCCCTTCAGGGACTGAAAACTCACAATTAGGCCACCCCAAAGCCTTCTCTTTTCCAGGCTGAACAGTCCCAATCCTCTCTTTTTATATAACCTAAGAGAATAATTCACGGTGACTAATACACCATTATCTTACTCTATTTTCCAGCCCACAGATCATCCCCAGTGTGGTCAAGACTCTTGAGAGTTTATGAATTTATTCACAGTGAGGAGTCAATTATTTTTCAATTATTTCGCAGGCTTTGTTTTTTAATCTCAACAGACCAGGAAAATACTTCTCTGAATATTCAACATAAAGTCACTGGGCAGCAGGGTTTTAGCAATTGTTACATGGTTTTGTTCTTGATAGGGGCTCAAAAGCACCTCAAAAGTGAACTACATGGGCAAATTTCGACATCTTTCACAAAGGACATGTGTGTCAGAACTCCAGGAGTCTTTTTTGCATTAAAATGTATGCTAGTAAACCTCAGTTACTTGAAAATGTGGGAAGCAAACATGGGATTCCAGCTGCAATAAATCCTTCACAAATCTGAGGGATTGTTCCTGAACATCTGTCTGTAGTGTTCACCAAATGCTAATCCCAACAATTACAGTGTAACAGTAGCTGATGGAGGCAGATGCACATTCACATTTCCCATAACACTTTTTCCATTTCAACACATTCTTGCCAAATGTTCTGCTTGGCCTGGTCAAAAAAGCAGACTGGACTTTAACCATGTAGTCAATTAGAGTCTGTCATTAGCTCAGGCAATTCATCCATCTGAAGTTTCTTACCTTATAAACAAATCCATCTGGGCAACTGTGGTCGTAAGTAAAGGCTTTGTACACCACAAGAAACACTATGCAGGCAAGGAATGCAAGAGCCAGGCTGATGAGAATAGTGACCTACAAAAGAGGGATAATGTTACTCTACATATGTTAAAATGGCATATGAGCAACCTCATAATTAAATGACTTATAGGAACAGACATTCTAACAGACTGCAGCCTTCACTGCACTGTGCAATACTTAACTAAGCATGGTAATTGAATGAATGCTGGATCCAACAGCCCTGAATTCTCACATCATTCCATCCCCTCAAGGACTTTGAGGAGTGTACATTCCTGTGTTTAACCCCTTGCAAATGTATAGATTTTGCTGAAGCATTTGGTGTCTTCCATGGCTTTGTGTTCGCATGCTCTCAGCTTTCCACCAGTGGCATCATCTGCTCCAGGATCCACCAGCAGCCAGAATCCACACTCAGGGTCTAGTCTGTGTGGATAAACTGCATCATAAGCACAGAAGATCCTGCTTTTCTGAGAGCAGAGGCCTTTGTAGCACACATGGCCTTTGTGCCTTCTAGGTGACACAACAAGAATAAATTGTGCCTTGCAGAAGGGAGGGAGGGAGGGAGGGAGGGAGAAAGGGAATCCTTCTCTATTTCTCAAAGGTGTAAAAGGACAATATCCCAACCACTGACAAAACTCAGCATGGGAATCCCACAGCATGTCCAAGAGCAGATGCTGGTGTTGGAAGTACCAGACACAAAACACTCTTTGGGGCTCAAATATTCCTCCTCTCCTCATTCCCAGCAGGTTATTTTGCTGCACCATTCTGTGTCTTTGCTGTAGCTACCTTCTCTCCAGCCCTTCCAGGTCCCTCCTAAATAGTTCATTCAACAGCAAGTTTTCTGTCCTGATTCAATGTCTGGACTGAGGCCCTGATCCTCTATTTTTGCTGAGCTGTGAATTCCCTAAGGACTGAGCAAGGATTCATAAAGCACTCACATTCTCCCCTTCCCCAAAGATTTCTTATTCCCCTAATTCTGCAAATGCAGCATAAATGGCTCTGGACTTTCACTGCCTAGAGGCGGCTGCACCAGCAGTAGGGATTTTGCAGGATGTTTTTCCTACCCACAACCTCAATTTGTTTGCTTCAGGATCCCACTTTGTCATCATGGCACCAGAAGCTGAGCCCAGCACTGCAAATTTTCCCTGGTCACACCAAAATCCATCCACTGAGAGAATCCAATGGTGGGATGTGGCAAGGACTGTGCCTGCCCCTGGCTAATGCCCCTGCCTGCAGGAATGCTGCCACCATTCCAGGTATGTGCTCATCCTCCAAATCATGTCCCCAGTTACAGCATCAGGGCTGCACCAACCTTCACTAAAGGCAATCAGTATCATCTACTGCCCTAGCAAGGGAAAGCCACACATTTTTCAGCTCCATCCAGTCATTCAGGGTTCACCCACCCTGTTGTTGTTCCAATTATGTCACAATTCTCCTTATTTTCTTGTATGGGTGTTCAAGAAAATTGAATAGTAGGTACAGGCAGAAGTTGTTCCTTAACTAATGTATAGAAGAGGTGATGGTAGAAAGTGGGAAAGCACAGCAATAATTCCTACAGTGTAGTGAGCAGGCTTGCCAGGAACAGCAGCTAATAAGCAGCAAGCTGGCCACCTCTCAGAATTCATCAATATAATGTTACTTTTATAACCGTAATATTATGTAATATCATATCAATAAATAGCCACTAATTTCTTGCTATTAGTTTGCATTGAAATTTGCTCTAATTCTCCCTACAGCACTGCAATTCTGGGAGATGCAATCCTGCACAGGCTCAAGGGGCCACTGTAATTGCTTTCAGGGCAGGAAAAGTCTTCTCAGCAGTCCCACAGAAAGATGAACAGCCTGGTGACATGTATTCCTACCGTGCACCCAGCACGTTTAGACCATTACTGCAAAATCCTGGGCTACAATGCTGGTCGGTTTTTAAAGACAAAAAGGAAGAAAGAAAGTAAATCTCTAGAAATCCAATTCAAAACTCAGGAAAGAGAGCTGTGGAAAATTCTATCTAGCAGGAAAGATTCCTAAACTGATTGTTCAGTCAGAATATTTTAGAATAAAGTGTAAAAAGGTAAGAAGATTGGCGCTAACAGGCATTTCCAATGATGAACAGTTCACTGAAGCCCTGAACTGCCTTTTAGAATTACTGCTTGTATTAACCTCCTCCTTGGGGCCTAATCTGCTGCAAAATGGGTCAATTAAGCAAAAGGCAGCTGCAGAGGGAGAAGCACTTAGTGCTTGATGTCATAAGAGAACTGTGCAGGAGAGGGATCTGACAGCAAAGGAACACAGTTGTATGAATTGTACTGGTCTGACCAAGAAAATTTGGGATGCTCCTCCTCTCCATCAATGCCTGCAGGGTTGAATAGAATTACTTCAGATCAAATTTATGATAGTCCTTGGGTTCCCAACCTGGGGAAGTCATATCCCCTTTCATGATAATAAAGAAGAAGAGGTCTCAGTTGGATTCAGGGAAGATGGAAATGGAATCTCACATGACTTCTTGTCCTCAAAAGGAGTCATGTTACACCTGAAAAAATTTGCAAAAAGTCACTTTGGAAAAGCATAGTCAAAAGAACAGACATCATGGATTAGGAATGCCAGCACTCTGCTGGAGACCTGTGAAAAAAAGCCCCACCCCCCACCATAAAGAGCCATCACAACCATCCTTTGTTAGGCCAGTGTGGAAGAGCTTGAAACTCAGCCTTCAGAAGAAAGAACTGAGCTGTCTGGAGTGAGAATGAATGTCCCTTCTTTTGTTAAATCCCATGTACATGCACAGCCTATGGGAATAACCATTAGAACTGCAATTTGAGGGGTTCCTTTCCTTTTGTCTGTTCATTTAGTCCTAAAAATAATAAATTCCCCTCTGCTCTGCTGCTCTGCTCTGCTCTGGCAAAGTGCTGATGTCCAATTCATCATCTCCCAGGAGCCGGTCCTTCCATGGAGCCCTCCTCTCCCTCCAGGGATGACTGAGCCCATTCTCACCCTCCTCCTGCCTTTCATAAACTTGCAAAATTACAGCATGACAACATTACACACGATGATAAATGGTGTAAAATTGCTCTGGATGAAATGTCGTGTAAGATTTTAAAACCCAGAGGAAAGGGAAGAAAAATCTACCCCCAGATATTTTGCCATGCCAGAGCTAAGATCCACCTCTCCAGCTATTCCAGAGCATACAAAGCTTCATTAACATTCAAACACCAAAGAATCACAGAGCTGCAATACCTAATAAACCTCCACTTTTTTTTTTATGATTAACATGAACCTTGGCAGTCTCTAAGCAATATAAACACTCACAGAGGGGAAATAAAATTTAGCGAGCAGATAAAACCCAGAAGTGCTGCAGGCATGAATCTGTCATGTGTGACTGCTCGAGTGGGTAAAAGGAGGGGGGGATTTGCCTGCCCTCTCCTCAAAATCTTGTATGAATCCCAAAAGTTCCCTTAAGAGAGGAATGTCTGCTGGAACAGAGAATGTCGTTACCACACCAAAAAAACTCCCCATCCTGCCCAAAATATGGAAAGAGGCCCTTAACATCCATAAAGGATGATCTCAACCTCCCATCAACAGCACTGCACTGGGCTTGGTTCCTTCCCCTCTTCCCCACAGATGAAGAACACGTTCCATTTTCACAACAGCATGGATGAATAAAAAGATCCATCCTCACTGGGCAACAGGACATCAGTTTCCACTAGGTTTTGTGCCAGGGAGATGTGTCTAATTGCAGTGGTGTTCCAGCTAACCTGGCTTTCATGCTGCCCATGGAAGCATCCTTCCTCCTCTCTCTGATTTCATCAGCTGCCCAGGATTTTTTTTTCATCAAAAATTCACTTTTTCCCTCTCTCACTACAATGGAAAGCCTTATTTAAAAGCCAACCAGACAACAATTCTACATCCAAACAGCAGGACATTTATTTAACAGTATTTTCCATTGCAAGGCTTTTATATTTTTATTCCTTAATCATCACAGAATGGCTTGGGTTGGAAGGGGCCTTAAAGATTATCTGGTTCCACCCCCTTGCCATGGGCAGGGACACATTCCACTATCCCAGGTTGCTCCAAGCCCTGTCCAACCTGGCCTTGGACACTTCCAGGGATGGGGCAGCCACAGCTTCTCTGGGCAACCTGTGCCAGGGCCTCATCACCCTCACACGGCCGATTTTTTTCCTAATATGCAATCTAAACCTACTCTGTCAGTTTGAAACCATTACCCCTTCTCCTGACACTGTATGTCCTTGTTAGTTTCTCCCCATATTAAGGTTGGAAAAGACCTCTGAAGACCACTGAGTCCAACCATTAACCAGCACTGCTGTGTTCACCACTAAACCAGATCCCAACGTGCCAAAGCCACACACTTCCAGTGTTCATTGCACTGACATATCTGCCTGTGGGTCACTGAAAATGGGTTTTAAATTAGGTGATCAGCTAGTTTGGTACAACTGCAATCCTCATGCTCCATTTCTAAAGCTCAAACCCATCACTGTTCATACTGAGGCAGCAGCTTTATCCTCTGCTGTGTCTGGAAAATCACCCTTTCTATGAGGGGAAAAGAACTGCATTCAGTACAGCTTTGGAGGAACTCAACAAGTACCACCTGCTATTTGTGGATCAGGCAAACCCAGGTGCCCAGGGGTTTGAAACCACCCTCCATTTTCCACCTCAGGGAAGCAATTCCCAGGGTGTGATCTCCATCAATCTGTCTGAAACAGCACAGATTACCTGTTCCATGCTCAGGCGAGTAAACAGGGGCTTTCATCAGCGTGGGTGGCACTTCTCAGAGATCAGGCATGATTCTTTTTCTAAGCCTGGTAAATAAATGTTTGACTCTGGAAACTTCTTCCACTGCTCAGAGGATTCAATCTGTACACTTATGTACACAGAAAAGAGCAAAGCCAAGGAATGCCACAACCAGGAAAAGCCTTGCTGTCTACAAAAACCAGCCAGGCCAGCAGACCCAGAGAAGAGTTAATGCTCTCAAGGTGTAGAGTTGTGTGATGTTGTGAAAGAGATCAGTTTAACTCCCAGGTAAAGATCATTTACCATGGAAAAATCCCTACAAAATCCTGCACAGTCCTTCTAGTCTGAGCAGTTGTCATGTGAGTAAGGGACCTCTAAAGCCTCTGGTGCCTCTGTCTGTTCCTGCACTGCTTCATCTTCACAAAATTCCAGTTTGTCAGGACAGGATTTCACTGCTGATACCTTGTCTGGTTCTACAAGATACCTTCAGTGTTTCTGTGTATTGGGAAATTTTGTGACCTCTAACAGGCAATTCAGCTGAAGAAACTCTCTTGGTTTTAATTTTCTCTTCGTAGAAGAAGAAAGTCAAAGAATGAGGCAAAACTTATTATGAACAAAATTGGCAGAAATTCTGTCAAGGTTATTTCAGAGAAGAGCACAAGAGCTGAGCTTGGTAAAAAGGCTCTTTCTATAGCTTATGGCAATGCCATGACACCTGGGAGCCTCTCGATCCATTCACAACCCAGTTAGCTTGCATTCAAGGCAAAAAAATCACAAAATCATCTATGGGCATCCCAATATACATCCCTATATTCGTAAGTCCATTTTAAGGATTTTTGCTTGACAGAGAAAAACGCAGGAGTGTAATATTCTCCCTTTCATCCCATAACTTCTTCCAGCTGATAATCAGATGCAAGATCAACACCATTAGATCTTGACAGGAAAGCTACAGCTTAAGTGAAAGACTCAGGAGCACTTCCCAGCTCCTGGATCCAGCTATCCTGGCTGCCTCCCTTCTGTATTCCAGGGTGAAATCCAAGTGTGAACCACCCCAATATTTGAATCCAGGTTGCTATTATAAGGAAACTCAGGTATATAGGGAGGGAGGGAGCCATAGGCTGAGAGGACACTGAAATGGATCGAGCAGGGGGATGAGGAGTCTGAAATACACCCACAAAGAGCTTCCTCACTGTTCAGACTAAAAGAACTGGTGTGGAGCCTTGCCCGGCACCCTGTTACAAACCCTGATCCATCCTGACAGTAAAAATTATTTGACTGCACTTCTTCAAAAATGACAATTCACTCCCCATTGTTAAAAGTGTTTTTGTAATAAGTTGCTGATTTTGCTGATCTTGCCTCTGAAATTTTGAAAAGCTAACTGAGAAAAAGTGACACAATTGGGTCTTCAGATTTGCTTAGTACTGTTCAAGAAGATGTAGGATTTGTTCTTTATTATTACAGCACAGCTTTATTCCAGATGGTGTCCAGATTCTCAAGAAGCACTTTTAGGAGAGGCTTTGTAAGAGGGAAATGTCCTTAGTCATGTATCTAAATGTTCAGAACTATGGGAAAATGCTCCTTAGTGCTGCAAGGCTTCTTACATGAAGTTTTAGAGTCTGTGGGTTTTTTTAGTCCTTTATGACTACGAATTCTAAGATAAAGCAATTTGTCCCCCATTCTCATGAGAACACTGAACACTGTCCATGAGGATGGGATCATTTGGGGGTCCAGAAACTTCTCACATCTGCTCCTGGGCTGGTCCCACAACGTGGGAGGGGAGGAGGGGATTCTGCCCCTCTGCCCCCACCTGCAGAGCTGCCTCCAGCTCTGGGGAACAGCACAGGGAGGACGTGGAGCTGCTGGAGAATCCAGAGGAGGCACCAATGTGATCAGAGGGATGGAGCAGCTCTGCTGTGAGGAAAGGCTGAGAGAATTGGGATTGTTCAGACTGCAGAAGAGAAGCTCTGGGGTGACCTAATTGTGGCCTTTCAGTATCCAAGGGGAGCCACTAAAAAAGATGGAGAGGACCTGGAGTGACAGTTCAAGGGGGAATGGCTTCACACTGATGGAGAGTAGGTTTAGATTGGATACTAGGAAAAATATTCTTTACGTGAGGGTGGTGAGGTACTGGCACAGGTACAAAGACATTATGGCTGCCCCATCCCTGGGAGTGTTCAAGGCCAGGTTGGATGGAGCTCTGGGCAACAAAAAATATCCACTTCAAACAGTCCTGGCTGTTTCTAAGCCAGTTTGCTCTCTCAGCCAGTCCCTGTTGGCTCTACCTATCTCTGCACATCCCACCAAAACATCACTGGTGGATGTCTCCAAGTTTGAAAACCATAAAAATAAATGTCTATTTTTCAAGATAACCATGTACCCACCAGCAATTCCTCTGCTGTGAGTGCAGCACAAGTGTGGAACAAGAACACCATGTTTCTAAGCAATTTGTCAAATAATTAAATTATGCACACAATAACTAGCTGGCTCAATTATATTAGGCAGTCTCCATCATGTAATATAATTTCTAGTGGTTGTTTAGGCACTAATAGCCTCAGATCTTTTTAACTGTGGCTGGTGCCAGCTGTGGTCTGCATGATGTCTTTCTGTGCCAAGTCAAACCCCTTGAATGGAAAATTCATGGCTCAGTTTCCAAGCCCCCGTTCCTTATGGAAGTTCTAAATGTCATTTTCAATAAGGACACTTTTACCAATTAATATTAGTGAATTTCCACTTAGGTAAATAAAAAGCTCTATTTGGTTTGCTTCCTTTTTTTCTTCCATTTAATGCCATACAAAAATTCCTTCACCAAATAGGTCAGTATAGTGAGATAAAACAGTATTGTTTCTAGGATCACCAAATAAATACATTTTGGCAGACCAGGTCTTTTTTCCCCCCTCCTACAAGAATATATTCCTTCCTTTTCAGCTGTCATAAGCCTCCCCTCTGGAACTACATGATCTTTAAGGTCCCTTCCAACCCAGGCCATTCTATGATTCTATGTCTGTGAGTCTGCTACCTTCAAAACAAAAGAGCAAACCCCCCAAATTAATGTGGGGTGACTCAAGGACACAGCTCATAAAAGGTGCTTTTCTTCCCAAACCCATGGTCCTAAGAACACCTGACATACCATTTCAGGAGCTGAGCAATGCTGGAAGAGGCTTCCTTCCAGATCACTAATTTGAGATGGTTTTACAATTAGTGTGACTGCAGCAGACAGAGACATCATCCCCAGCCCTGATGTGCTGCTGTTTCCACTGCCTTGTGCAAAGCCTTGGCTCTGACATTTCCTCCAGTCCCTCCATGTGAGACATGACAATGGATACCTCAGCTCATCAAAGGCCCTTTTTAAATGCATTAACAGGAATACAAGATAAATCAAGTCATCAATAAAGTGTCTCCTTGACTACCCTTTGCCTGTCAAGACTCAGCTTCTGAGGAGGCTCATACAAGCAAAATCCTCCCCTCTCCCTCTTTCCTCTTGTTGGATTTGGCGCAGGGAAAACATTAGGGGCCCTGAATAAGAACAGGTTCAGGGATTAGTACACAGCAACAGACCTAAGAAATGCAGGTTGTGTTCCTTGCCCTGCTACTGGCTTTTTTTGACACCTGACACACACCCAAGTCCAGCTCCACAGCTCACTCCCCATGGTCCCCACAGACACTCCAGTAAGATACACCCAAAGCCGCAAGCATCTAAGTTACCCAAATCTTGGCTTTTTCTGGTGCAAAACCACCCTGCTGTTTACACCATCCCATGGCCAAGGATCAGGCTGGCTCTAGGGAAAAGCTGAAGTGTGTTTGCTTAGACCATTTTCTGTGGTTTTGCCTCTTCCATAATTTTCTTATATTTTGATTTTACGTTTTCCTCATCAACAAGAGAAGACTGGATTTAGAAATGACCAGAGTAATTTAAGCTCTTTATATGCCAGGGCACAACTCCCTCTACCACTCCCCAGTCCTGTGGACTTTGATAAAATGAAATCAAAGGTCAGGCTTGCACAAATTAAAACACCTTTGTTTCGTGCACTCTTGTGTTTAAAAAAAGACACTGGGAAGTTTGTTCCTTCAAGAAGGCAAACAAATTCACCTGTATTTCAGCGTCTGTGTCACCTACCATCATGGGTCAGGAAACAGAGCTAATAATACAGCTGCATTCACAGTCCAGAACACCCACTTTTCTTAAAAAAATATTTTGTGGGGGTTTCATACGAGGACAAAGCGAGGACTTGGCGAGCAAAGTGTCCCTTGGGTAACTTGAGAATTAAAAGCCTTTCCATTTTGAATTAGAAATATGAAGCTTTATTGCTACAAATGACTTACAAGAGCGACTCTTTTAAAAGCAAACAACAAAAATTAATAATCATGATGCCTTCAAAGGCATGAGGCCAGTTCCATTAGCTGTGGATCTGACCCAACAGGCTTAATATATCTGCAAGCACCATCAAGAGGGAGCTCAGGTTTGTTTAACATTCAATCACAGCCTGTGCTGCTTTAGAAATACAGAGTGAAACACATTACATGGAAAATATGTGTGAGTGAAGCATTTCACTTCCCTGGTTTTTTAGCATTCTGTGATTTGGCTACAAATGCACTTCAAAAGGTACTTCACGACAATCAATAAACTTTGCCTTGGTTTCAGTCAGCTGAAAACTCTTTCCTCCTCTTCCATCCCATTTGGTCCCTTTAGCCAGACCAGCATTAAGTAGCTTTCATTTCACCCCAAATGCTGACAAGAAAATTACCCAAAAAAGAGTTTCCAGAAGATCTACCCCATAAATCCTTAGGCATGTGACTATTCTCTGTGACTTCTATTTTTAGAGAGTTTCTGCATAACTATTAACTTTTTTCTTCTCTCCAAAAATCAATTAAATAAAAAAAAAAACCAAACCAAAACTGAACTAATCTCTTCAGCTTATTATTCTCTTAGTGCTTGTAGATGGAAAAAATAAAATATATTTGAGAGGATTTTTCTGACTTTGCAAAAGAGTGTGTGTGTTTATCTGTAAAAACTAATATAAAATGTGAATGTATTGTAAGGAATGATCCATTTTACTTAAAAGCCATGTTTTGGATTTTTTCTTTGCTTTGTTAGCATTTGTAGAGAGCATTCTAGTTAAATCAAAATATACTTTCCTTCTGTAGGTTTTAGACATAGTTTTAGACATGGATATGAGATTCTTAGGACCTTGCCTGTACCAGAAAGCCAGGTATTAGCTGGGAACTCTTACAAAACTCACAGACTTCTACCCCAGACAGGGAAATCTTGCAGGGTTTGTGGCATCATACCTGGGGATGTGATCAGAAATATCTGCTCTCTGGCAGCTGAGCCACAAATCCACGTTTAGTTCATCCTCACAGCTCCAAATTGTCACCGATGATCACAAATGGCTCCATCAATCTGCCACCATGCAGCCTGTGAGACCAACTGGGACAGATATGACCTGTCCTCTTCTCTTCCCATTACAGCCAGAGCAGAAGAAATGATTTCTGAGCTCAGGCAGAAAGAAAAAGAGCAACATTTCCCAGTTGCACACACACCACAAGTGAGAGCCTGAATCCACAGGTGTGAGTTTGCATCAAACATAAGGAGACACAAGGCCAGGCAGAGCTGGGGAGTGGCTTTTTGAGGAAGGAGAAACTGTGACTCTCTGCACTGCACTGGGGAATACTCAACTTCCAAAGACAAGGCAAAGCTTCAGCTCCAGACACGAGTAACTCCACCACTGTCTGGAGAAGTCTCAGGTACAGTGAGAGCTGCCTGACACCCCTGCAAGAACAGGCCCACTGCATCCCGGCCCAGGGGGAAAAGGACACTGCCTGGTGACAACTGAGAGTTCTCAAAGGGAGGGAATAAGCCTCCAAATCACTCCCCAGGGACTGAGATCAACCCTTTCATACTGACACCTCTCCAAGCCCCTCTCTAAATTCAAGTTTCAACACAAAAGCACTGTACCAGCCCCAATTCTGGTGCCAGTGCAACACAATGCCTGAATGCTACTGCCACTGCTCCCCTGTGCCTGCCACCCCTTCTGGTTTTCCTCTGCTTTGTCCCTTGTTCTCCTGGATCTGCTCATCCAGGTGCTGTGCAGCCTGAAAACAACACCTCAGCCACAGCAGCAATTATCACCAAAGTGAGAAAAATCTCTGTGTGTGAGCCCCTGTTCCCTCCCTGGAACACCACTCACATCAGTCAGTGCACTGGGATCCTTCAGCAGCCACTCTGCATCTCCCAGATAACCGATGTGATTTGGCAGTCACCATGGTAACACTGTTATTGTCAGTATTAAAAAGCTGTACAGAAAATTGTCCTACTTGTGTCAGTCCTTACTCCTGCCCTGTGGTAACTGAACAATTAGAGGGGACTCTACATTTATTTGGCTGTTGAGTGAGCACAGTGAAAAGCCCCATGACTTTTTTTCCTGGGATTCATTTCTTTGCAAGTCAGAGGAAGAATCATCAACATAAATCAATAACCAACAGGTGAAAGCAGAACATCCCATGGAGAAGTCTGCAGGAACTAGGGCATGGAAGAGGAGTTTGGGAAAGGAAGAGCAGGAATGACACATTTAAGGCTGGGTGTGTGTGGAACAGAGCACGGGACAACTGTCACCTACACAACTGCAGTGATGTGCCTGTTGAAAAGAAGGGCAGGGTGGGAAGCAGATAAATCCATGGATTGAGGGAAAGGAGGTGTTTCCCAAAGCCATGCTTCAGTGCAGGCAGAGGTCACACAGCAATTCTTCACCACACTGCACAAGACACTGCACAGGACTCCTTGTGCTTATGTCCCAGGTTTTACCCACAAGAAGAATATGATGCAGATCTACTCCAACCCTCCTCCACAAGCACACCCACCCAGGACCCTCCTTCCCTCTAAACTCTCATAGGAGGACTCTTCCACAAGATCCCACTGAATTCCCCAGGGATTCGCTGGGTCACCTTCTAGTGGGGGAAGCATCTTCCACTCAGCAAAGCTGCCACCAACAGGAAATCAAGCCCTTGCCTTGGCCCAGAAAAATCTTTCTTAATTAGGAGCCAAGTGTTTGAGATATTGGCTTGGTTTCGATAATGAACAATTATTGCAATCATCAATGTCTGGTTTGTGGGGTGTGGCTGGAGACAAACCCATTAGGGCAGAGGAAAATGAATTATTTCAGTATGAGTAGTTCAGTAGCAGAAGCATTTGAATGGGTTCCACTGTATTTTAAGAACCTGATGAAAAGTGTGGGGAATAACTACAGGCACTGGTTGGTTACTGGAGCTGCAGTGTTAGAGCAGCTTCAGGGTGGAGGGAGGAGAGGTTGATCTGATGATAAGAAGTATATTGTCATTGCACACTCAACAGGAACAGATTTCACAGCCAGTGACTCTGAAAACACCAACTTGTAGCAAGAAGAATGAAGTTCCCAGTCTTCTTCAGTGAACTAATGATCAATACTTGCAAATGATTTTTCCAGGTAGATAAACTGCTTGTAAGAAAACATCTTAAATATCTCAGCTTCTCCCCCATACACCCACTCCCAATTTGTTCTGTTAAAGACAAGTACAGAGTTTAATTATTCAAACTCTGAAAGACCAAAAACTTCAACTTTCTTAAGAAAAATGATCCATGAAAAGGAAGAAACTGTTGAAGACTTGGGAAGTCAGGTAACTACAGTAGGTAACTACCACCCAGGTAAGACTCATTAAATAATTGTCTCCCCGAAAATAATTAATAGCTCTACAGCATTTAGTGATGAAGGGCTCAGACTGGTTGCATGTGAAATTACTTGTGTAATGAAGAGAACAGTTTGCATAAAACCAGTAATGGAGCAGCAGTTACAAATGTCAACCCAGTGCATCTTCTGGTGCTATTTGGACAAATAAATGCTTCTGGTTGATTATTGTGTTATCTGGACTGGTTGGAAGCAAAAAGGAGTCACTGGAAACCCTGTTCTCCAGAAGTAACAAGACTTCATTTGATGGATAATCTGCTTGAAAAGCAAACAGGCATTTGATCTCTTTTCAGTACCGACGATAGAAAAAAATAGAAGGAAAGCAGTGAGGGTAGCAACTCACAGGAGAGACTCACATATAAGAGACTGTTCTTAAAAGCTGTAACACAGGATATCATATCACTGGAGAAAAGAAGCAGTAAGCCCTCCCTCAGACGCAAAGGGTTAGACCTGTCATCCCACAAAGGAATCACAGAGAGAGTTGTCACATTTGCAGAACTTTTATAATGCACCTTGGTGTCGTCACTGGGTGGTAAAGCACGGGAACATAAACTGTCTTCAAAGCAGGCAAAATGAAAGGCACACACCAGGCACAGTTCCTTTTCAAACTGGGGAACCTGGTACAGCATTGCTGCACAGATCTTTGCAGTTCAAAACCTTCTTAGAGGAACACACTCCAAAGGTATAAACTGTCTGCAGAAGGCAAGGTCTATAAATTACTGCCAGTCAGCTTAGAAAAATGTTGTCTTTGCTTCTCTGTGGAGGAGTAAAATGATAAAAGAAATTTCTTTTATGTATGGATCGTTCAACCATAATGCTATTTTAACATCATTTTCTTGTAACTCATCTACACACAACTATTTAAACACTTGTTATAAAGTATGTATGGGGTGACTCATCCAGCTGAAGAATCAGCCTAATTGGTCAAAATCTCAGGACACTGTGTGCTGAGCTATAGAGAATCATAATCTCATCTATTAGGGAATGTGACAAGTCGCAGAAGCTATCTCAAATTCCTGGAAGAGCTAGTGTGAAATAAGAACCGTTGCCTAGGGACAGTCTCTTCTTTATGATAATTAAAGAGCTCAGATCTGTGCTATTCTGGATGGTTGAAAAATATGCAGGCATAAGCTTAAACTCTGGCTTCAGCTTGTTCATGTGAGAAAGTTGTCTAATAATTCATTAGTCTCTTCAATAAAAGATACTCAAAAGGCAGAATAAAGGGCATCTGTGGATTTTTCTGCCATGTTCACATGGTCCCCAAACCTCCCCAGGCATCCTGCTCTTGAATATCACAGAATATCCTGAGTGGGAAGGGACCCACAAAATGATCAGAGTTCTGGTCATGGCCCTGCACAGGACACCCCAACAACCTCACCACATGCCTGATGGTGTTGTTAAGATCTGGTAGCCTTGGGGCTGTGCCCACTGCCCTGAGGAGCCCGTTCAGTGCCCAACCACCCTCTGGGTGAAGAACTTCCTCCTAACATCCAACCTAACCCTCCCCTGACACAGCTCCAGCCATTCCCTGGGGCCCTGTCACTGGTAACCAGCTGTATGAGTCAGAATAAAAATAACGTGGGGAGTTTCCCTCTTCCCTGAGAATGCTCCCATACCAGTTGACAAAAAGTAGAGAGGAAAGAAAGGCAATTCATAGACTCGATCAGTAATGTTAAAAACTTCTCCAGAGAGGTTACTAGTTGGTGGGGAGCACAGTCAGAAATAGTCCAACAACATTTTCACACATACTATTAATGCTATTCAGTCTGCTGTGCTTCTGTTTGAATTGAGGATAATTCTACCATTTGGGTGAAAAATAAAATACAAGACATCTCACTCTGTCTTTTCCAGTATAAGATGGGAGAAGACCTCTTGGATATGTCTTCACATCCTCTTACTGTCCTGTCTGTCCCCAACACACAACTACCATGTGCTGAGGCACAGTGATTCTCACACACAGAGTATCAGAGCTGTAGAAGCAAAATGGCTCCCTGTGGAGACCCTTAATCAAGCACTGCTGTACCCCAGTTGTCATCATTTCCCACACAGCTCCCACCAATGGACCATCTACACTTGGATGGGCTGTTGGCCTTTCCCTCCAGCATTTTCTACCTGAAAGGAAGGTGTGGCCAGGTGGGGGTCGGGCTCTGCTCCGAGGGAACGAGGGACAGGATGGAAGGAAATGGCCTCAAATTGTGCCAGGGGAAGCTCAGTTTGGACATCAGAATTTCTTCATGGAAAGGATTGTCAGGCACTGGAAGGGGCTGCCCAGGGAGGTGGAGGTGTTCAAGGAATGACTGGACATGGCACTCAGAGCTCTGGGCTGGGTGACAAGGTGGGGATGGGTCACAGGTTCTGGTCTTGGAGGTCTTTTCCAACCTTAATGATTCAGTGAAATTCTGTGGAATCATTTCTCTTGCAGAAATGAAAGGGATGATTTCCCTCCTCCTGCCAGTGTGCAGCTACCAACAGCCCAGCTCAAACAGAGACCAATGCTCAATTCTCCTCAATGTGTTAGCAAGACATTGTGGATGGTATTTCCATCACACTGGAAACCTATACAAAGCATCCAGCCAGCAAAAGAAAATATGATGATCACAGTTATATCATCTTTTTTAAAGCTTTTAATAGTGGAGCCAAACTAAGATCATTAAAGTTAAGCATTTACTATGATTCCCTTTTACAAAAAACAAACGTAAAATGATTTCATCAGTACCAGATAACAGACCAGCTTATAACCAGGGGGCAGGGGTTTTAATAACTTCACTACAAATATGCACTGGTACAAAAATGTGGTGCAATAAAAAATAAAAAGTACAAAAAGTAATAAATATCACCCATTATCTCAGCTCATTTTTGTAAGGAAATAATACTACAAACTTAATGGGATACATGGAAGACTTATGAAAAGCAGGCAGGGAGAGGCTTATAGTCTTATCCAGTATTAGACTGGAGGCTGACTGATTAATAAGTTGACATTGAAGAGCAGAGAATGAAAATCATATGGAGTTTGGGGAAAGGAAATAGCTTAAAAATTAAACTGTGGTGCTGCCAGGCTGCATAGGAAGAGGCCCAGCTCCCACAGTGCAGGGAGGGGAAGGGAGCTCACACCTCTGCCAGGGCTGTGCTCCCAGCTGGAGCCTCCAGGTGACAGTGGTGGGAGAATTGCTCCCAACACAGGAACGGGAGAGGAAAAAATAAGATACTATATATAAGAAGTAGGAGAGATAAGATTTATCCATAGCAGTGCACAAGTGATACCTTAACTCAGAGGGGAAGGGTGAGACGTTTTTGATTGCTTTTTTAAAAAAAAACAAGGCCAGATCTTTGATGGGATTAAAACTTGGCCTTACACTGACTTTAACACCATTCAGGGCTGGGGGACTGAGTTTTAAACACCCAGTGAGGCACCAATACTTACAACATCAACAAAGCCATTTATTGCAGGTCCCAAACCAACACATCATTTCCAGGAGACTCAACATTTACTGTTGTTTCTCAGGCACATCGTGTCTGGTTTTGATTTGTATGTTGCTCACACTGGAAAACGTCTGCTGTGGTTTCCAAGACTGGGATTTAACTGTGGTTAATTCACTGTTCCCTTCACTACTGGCACCAACAGAGAGTTACCACTGCTGGTAAATAGACACTACACACACAATAAGATCAGTGAAGAATTCAGACAAAATCAACAGCATGTAGGCCCCTGGTAAGTCATTTTAGATCAAAACATGATGTCCAGTGAAAAAAAACTAAGAAGCCATAAACATTTATTCACACAACTCTTAAGAATCAATTATGGCTTTAAATGTCCTGGATAAAAGCAAGAGAAGCATCCTTGTGAAATACATGTAAGTGAATTTCTGGGGGAAAAAAAAAGCCAATCTGTAGTGCTTCAGAAGAGAACAGCAAAACATTTCTCCCTGCAATAAACTGAACAAACCTTATCTTGAAGTTTATCAAGGATGAATGGGAACAATTTTTCCTGTATCACACTGCAATTTTAAAAGTGATGTTTTTTTCTAAACTACTATAAAATAATTATAATAAGCTTCTTTATTTCTTGCAACTAAGAACAATTTGCCAAATAACAGACAATTTAGTTCCTTGAGTCAATTTCTGTTACTTGTTGAAGATGATACTCTTTCACAAAAATTTCCAAGCCCAATCTGAGCTTTTCAAGAAGCAGGACTATAACCAGGCATTGCCCACTTTCTATGTTTTCTACTCAAATCACTGATACTTCCCCTGACTTTGAAAATATAAAACCAGATCTCATATTTCTATCATTACCGTGCTCTGTGGTTTAGAAAAATACCAGGTCTTCCAAAGAAAAGGCAGATAATACTGGCAGCTACATACTTGGATTCTAATTTTAGGAGGAACTGAGCCATTCTGATGTGCTGCAGTCAACAGGAACTGAGGGCACTCAATAATTCATGAGTTTCTTTCCATGTCTGAGCACAGCCTGTTGAAAATTTCTCAAGGAAATATCTGCCATCAGAAAATTCCAATTCCTGTGAACCAAAACTGCTTCTAAGACAAGATATGCTGGGCTACTTCTCTAATATCTCTTCTCCTATGCAGTTTGAAGTGGCTTTTAATCTATAATAATATAGTAATAATATTTTAAATGTGAAAAGGGTTGTTTGATTACAAGACAAAAAATATAAACAATAAGACAAACTGTTTAAATCAATATTCACTGTGATTTTTTTTTTTTATTCTTTCTAAACACTGATATTTGAGAAAGAGGATTCAGACTTGGGTTATTCTTCCAGTTTGGGCTGGAAAATATTTTTGTAATTTTTCCCGGGAAAGAAAAGCATTTCCTACTTCAGATGTAGTTAAGAAGGTGTTTTCATGCCTGTCCTAAAAAAAAACAAAAAACCCTTATACTCTTGCAGAGTACTCTGTTTGACCCTGGTGAGGAGTGGAATGTTAAATTTGTTATGTCTTTACTGTCACTTTGATTTTGTTATTTTAAAATAAAAAGCATTTGCATCAGAAGGCCACAGAACAACAATTTCTTACCTTTAGTCTTTCTGTTACACCATCAGTGAAACTGACTGTGAATTCAGCAATTTTGGGCACTCTGAGCTTTCCTTTGTTCTTCTGGTCAGGCTGATACTCTGTTCTTGTTTTCACAATTACCTGGAAAATATCAACACTTTTAAGGTTTCTGCCCACAGCACACATTTTGGGTCTGTTATCTAAGCTTTTCTATATACACCATCCCCTGGACTTACACAAGCACCATAAATTAACACAAACCCATGATAGCCTCAAGAATAAGAGACAGATAAACAGTCAGGCAGATACACAGAACTAGGACAGTGAGCTTATCACACTGAGCCTTAAAATAGCTGACAGCAAAATGTTTGACACCCACTTTTGTTTAGGACCAGGCATTTAATTTTTGTATCATGTTCAACAGGCAGAGTAACTGCCCATTCTAAAGAGCTTCACTAATTAAAAGCTCCATCTATGAAGATCCACTGAAGCCAATTTAAATTTAGGTCATTTGATGTCTCACCCATTCAGCCTCCAGATTATCAATATTAATCTGATATTATCACCTTGGGTTTTCCCTGAATATCAGCTGCTGATTAATCCAGGTCCTGCTAGTCTTATAAAAATGAGGTGGTTTATGCCAATGGAAAAGCCATAAGTGAATTTTAAAAGGCTTTGGCAAAATTTCCAAAGTTGCATCGTCAACCTGCACTGAATTTAACTGTGACCTAGAACAGCCCTAAATATTTTTGGTGGAATGCACTCACTGCAAACACAGTGAAGGTAACATCTAATGCCAATGCTCCCAGAGGGGATAAGTGCTCTGGCTGTGCTTGGAAACAGCCCTCCAGGGGAGTGAGTGCATCCAACCCATTATGCAGGAGAATGTTGAAAGACCACCCATCCATGAGCTGTGCAGCTAAAGAGCATCTGGAGAGCATTCCAGAGATCCACATGATCTCACTCCAGCTGGGAAATGCAAGAGAAGACAAAACAGCCTCATCTCCAGCACTCACCAAGAGCTGGAGCTCATTCCTGGAGAGGACATTACTGTGAGCTTTGCACAGGATTCCCAACACAGAGACAAAGCATCTAGTGTGGTTTGCAAGGTTTGTGTGGGTTAAAAAAGGATAAAAGAACATCACAGCTCTCAGTCCCAGGGCCCACAGTTCCACTTTTGGCCCCCAGTCTGAGCTGCAGGACTGCACAGCCATCAGCCTGGTGAAAACTGAACACTCCAGGAGAGGTGGCTGGTCCAGATGAGAGTGACAAGAGCGATCCTAAAGCTCTTACGCAGAAACAAAAACATTGTGAAGGATTGAAAAAGATTAAGTGATGCACAAGGTTGAATTTACAGTTTATGAAGGACTTATTTCCAAATGAAGACAGCAAAGTCTGCTTTGGACCAAAGAGAACTCCAGGTATTTAATCCTCCTGCATTTAATGTATGTGAAAATCAGAGGGAGAGAAAACCAGTGAGGAGTCATAAGCCAATTTTCTGGATTCAAATGCAAATCATTAAAAACTGATGAATATTTACATCCTTCAGTGAATCCCTCTCAATAGTATATATTACAGTATCATTTGCAATATTAGGACTTGGGAAGAAGAAGGGACAAAAAGCCACTCAAATACATTTACATCAGCATTTTGGAGCTCAGGATTTCTGATGACAAAACACAGATGATGGGAAATGACACATGGCGGGGATAAGCTTGACTTGGCAGGTTTGGGATGAATCCTAACCCTACTCTTAACCTGCTATTGAATCAAATCCCATTTTGCCCAATATGTCCAGACCATTGTGGGCAAAATAAAACAAAGCTCCCTCTCCAGCCAAGACCAACTGGCCCAGGTCAGGTCTGAGTTTCAAACAAGCCATAACCTCATTTTCTCCCTCAAAAGGAGGCCAAGGCACTCAGGATTTATGCAGCTGGGCAGCCCTTCTGTCTTCTTGCTGGCCTTTTGTAAACCCAGCACAGTAAATTACAGAGTGTCAGCCACCAACACCTGCCAACCAGTGCTTAGAAACTGCACTCATTCTGTTTTCAAACAACATTCAATCCCCCAAATTCATGCTTCCTGCTTGATATAAATCTGTAAATTAATTTTCTTCCATTCTCTGCCATCAACACCAGTTTTCCTGTGGGTATTTTTTAACTGTTGTTACATTCAACCAATATCCTGTGAGCAGGAAAGTCTGAATTATGCTGTCTGCAGGGATACAACAGGAGACTGAAAATAAACTCTCACAACCCTTCACAAGGCATCAGATTCAGGTCCAGTAGCAATTCTATCATGCCTGTGAATAAATAAGCAAGCTCAGTCCCCAGCCAGATCAGATACTTGAAACACAATTTGCTGACTGTGCCAGCAGTGAAATGTGTGTGCTCAGAGTCAGAGTCATCCTGCTGGTCAGTGTTTTGCGGAGGTATCAAAAGCCTTTAGTAGAAGAGGTAAAAAAGTGCCTTTGCTAAATGCCTTTTGGCACTGCAAAAGCCAAAAAAATCTGCTCTCCAGAAGTATCTTTGTCAGACACCCGGTGGAATTACTCAGCAGAAGAGAGACAGGGCAGTCGGTGAGGTCTCCTCTTTAAAGGAGAGCACAGAAATCAAATGACAAAGGTCAAAGACAAAACTGGAAACCTGCAGTGGGGGAGAGGCATTCGATATTGTGACAGTAATGATAAAAATGCAATTTTGCTGAGGCCACGGGGTGTACTTTTAGAAGAACAGAGCTACCTCTTGCTCAGTCCCCTACAGCCTAAATAAATCACCCAGAGCACGGATCCCAAACTTGCAAAGATAAAAGTGCAAATTTAGAAAAGGAAAAATAATTTTATAAAGAAACGGTTTTGTATTTTTAGCATTACTGGATTTTTTTTTTTTTGCTATTTTTTTGGTTGATCTGTTTTCATTTTCCAGATTTCTGATTTGAGTTGGCTTGCTTTCCCCCATTCCCTGCCATCACTCCTTTTTCACCTTTTCTTTCCATGTTGTCAGCGAGAAAAAATTCCTGGCATAAAGTTCCAGAAATTCTACCCAAATTGCTGCTGAGTGCAGAGCAATAAAACCCCCCTGACTCCACAGTGGTGCCATGATCAGCCTCCATTCATCACCGCCTGCCCCGGGCAGTTCCATCCCAGCCCGGGATCCCACTGTTCCCATGCAAACAAGGTACATTCATCTCACACCACGACAGGTTTCCCGAGACAGCCACCGGCGTTTATTACAAACCACAGCAAACACAGCGATCCCCATTCCCTCTCCTGGTGGGTTCTGCAGCCTTGGTGACTTGGGGAGAGTCCTTTTGGATTGGAGCCAGTGAAAGGGAATGTAAAACTGGGGTCCTGCGCAGGCTGCACTTCAAAGCAAATTGAAAAGAAAGAAATGCCCATCTCCTCATTCCCTCTGGGATGTTGTCTTGCTGGGAATGAGCTGCTGCAAAGTGGCAAATTCCCGAGCTGGCAGAAGCTTGGCTGTGCTCCTGCCTCCTGAGTACAGACAATAAACTCAAACAGTCAAACTCGTGCTTAAGTGGACAAGTAATCTCTTGAATACTGACAAAACCAGAAGGCAATTAGCCCCTTCTCCACTCCCACTGCAGAAACACCTCTTGGCCTACTCTCTCCACTTGCCTCCTTGAGCTCTCAGCTCCTCCTGCCTGCTTCCCAAAGCTTGTCATAACTCACATTCCTCATGGTGAGAAGGACCTGGCTGGTCTCGGCTGGAATCCCCAACCACGAACCGACTCATTACTCATGGTATCATTATTTTTATTCACCTCAGGAAGCAACCTGCACACCTGCAAATGAGTATTTAAAAGCAAGAGAAGTCCCATCAGCACGTTTGATTGTCTGAGTTTGCAACTGCTGGGGAAAAAACCTCATAACTTTTTTGGACTCTTACCAGCCCTTATGTTTTGTTATCCAGGCCATGATTCAGCTCATACCTGTGCCCCACTTCATGACCTGTGTTTGTCCACCCAAGAGAGCAGCCTCCCTGCCAGCTCAGCTGAGTCCAGCCCTTCTGTAGTGCTTTACAGTCTGTGCTGGGGATGGAGCCTAAATGAATATATAGCTCAGGAAATCTCCCTGCAAATCAACCCACTGCTATGACCTGTTCTTAAAAGGTTTTGCCCTAATTCCCAAAGATCCTCCACCTTTAAGTTGCAAAGATTGTGCTGTTTATGGCAGATACAATAAAGGGGACACAAATAAATAACCTGGGACTTTCTTCATTTTACAGCTGATATAAAACTGTTCCTTGAAAGGTGCTTCTTAGATGAGGTTTGCAGAGCCATTGTAAGAATATAAGAAGAGAGAAAAGGGCTTCCATCCACCAGCAAAAAGACACATCTAATTACAGGAATCCAAACCACAGCCCTTGAAGCTTCCTCCTTAACCAGGTTTATCTGGTATTTGAACTAATTAATTGCCAATTCAGCAAGGCACTTAAGCATACAAGTAGTCCTATTAACATCAGCAGGATTAGCCAGATATTTAAACTTAAGTGTGCGTTTAAGTGCTTTGGCTGATCAGAGCTTACCCTGTTCACCTTCCCCCGGCCAGTGCCAACCCTGAGGGCTGGGGATCCTGGGCACCCAGCACACCAGCATGACCCCGGTATCCCAAATTACTGATGGAAGAGTAGGGGGGAAAAAAGGCAGACAAAGAATGTCAGTAACGTGCTGAGTCACACCAGCACTTGGTGTCTGAGTCAGGAGTTCAGACCAGCTCAGCTGCTACTGGCAGTGCCCCGTGTGTTCTCAGGCTTTCATTAATGAGGAACAACTGTAGCTCCAGTGGATTCTCCATACAAACATAACATTCTTGGGTCTAGGGGTCAGCAAAGTCTGACTGGGGCAGAAGGAAGTCAGATGACCTATGGAAAATGGCAGCTCTCTGCAGAATTATCCTCCTCAGCCATCCCAGGTCAGCAGATGTAACACTCTCTGTGTCAGGAAAGGTTTTGACTTTCTGTTCTCTTTCTCCCACCTTCTGGCTCCTCACTCCAACCCCTCAAACACTCTTCTGGAAGAGCTCAGAGCAGTCTGTAGGGAATGGTCTGTCAAAGTTCTAAAATCCTAACACAACAGGACCATGAGCCACATCCATCACACTGCTCCACACAAGCAAGATGTTTCTAATGGTGCTGTTTGGAACATTTATTGAGTCCTAAACCTAAATGCACTTATTATTCCAGGCTTAATGCTAGAGCCACAACTGGAATCAATAGGAAACCTCTCCTCGGCTTTAATGCATGCAGGACCAGGCATCTTCTCTGTAGTGAGGCTTCAGAAAATTATAGGTGTGCTGAGGTGAGAAACAACAGATGAGAGTCTGCCTACACCAGCAGGAAATCCATCATCGACAACCTTGAGAAGGTAAACAGTAGGGGAGTGCTGGGAAATCTAGAGATTTGTGATGCTGAAAGGAAAAAGAAAGCAAGCTTCTAACCAAGTGGGTTATATTAAAAGCATTTGCTTTGAGGAGGAAGGGAGTAGACATGAAATGTGACAAATGGAAAAATATCGCATTAAGCATGGAACCTTAAAAAGGATTTTCCTGCAAAAGGATGAAGTAAGTGTTTCAGAAAATGAACTGATATGAATTCTGGGTCTTGTCTCCAACTGGCTAAATGTAACATCATTTATTGCCACTTTATATTTGCGTTTGAGCTCTGGTTTTCCCTGAAGAAATGAGTAATAATATTTAACATAACAGGCATTGTGAAAACTTTAAATTATTCATTTGGAAAAGGACATGCTGCCCTGCTGTAATTCCCACTTCACTGCCCCGGTGCATGTAATATATTGTGGTTCAGGTGCTGCAAAGCACAAGCCATAAAAATTTAAAATACTACTTCCTGGGATTATTAATAATGAAGAGTCTCTCACTCGGAGTGGCTGTCGGATTGACAGAAGAGATAAACAAAATGTGTTTCTGCTACCAAGGAGAAAGGTTTCTTCTGAGTTCAAAGCTGGACTTTGTAGCGCTACAAAATGGTTGTAACACCCCCGTCAGTTTCCATGTGGATTAGTCAGGCTCACTTTTAAATGAAAATGAGACTCAGATTCATTCCTTTCCACACCTTTCTTCATTCCTTGCAGAGAGAGAAGGAAAAACATCAACTTCCCACTGGCACCAATGTCATGGTTTCCTTTGCCTCCATTGCCCAACTGAGCATCAGTAGCTGAGCAGGACGTGAGCCCAAGGTCCTCCTGAAACAGCTGCCCAGGGCTCTGGTGGCAGCAAAATGTGCCCCCAGTCTGGCACTAAACCCACTGTGACTGAGGCAGGTTCTGTCCTCAGGTGCTCCAAGACAAGGAATGGCCAAAATTCACCACCTGCTCACACACAGAATTCCCCAGTGACCTCAAGCCCTAATCCTCACACAGAGGATTCAGAGAGCAAATGAGATGTACACAACACTGCTAACTTAGAATACTTACCAGTAAAAGAATATGGGAAAAGAGATGGAAAAATCATGTTAGGTTTAAAACAATTTCTTTTCTTGCAGGCTCAGGATGAAATATTGATACACATGAGCAGTTCCATGAGGCATCTCCTGTACCTCCTTGTGACTGTTGCCCTGGCCACTGCTAGGAACAGGACACACTGGAAAAGGTGGTACAACCTGGCAATCACTATGCTTCAAATTCACAGGCTTTTGGAGAATTAGGTCTTTAAAAAACTTCCCCAAATTACTATGGCTATGTCCCATCCATGGGGTAGAGAGCTGTGCTTCCAAATCTAAAGGATGAACACACATCAGAAGGCAGATTTCCCAAAGGTTAGTGTTAAATTTGGAATTTGGGATGTATGTGATGGTAGAGCCCATGGCATCCTAGTCACTATCTGAATACATAACATGCCTGAAATAGCAAGCAGCAAAAAGAAAAAAAAATGGAATATTTATGTAAAAGATCCCCTGGATCAAATCCATAGTCAAGGGAGATAGCCAGGGTCAGCACTCTTGCTTTTTTTCACCCTGTATCAGCTCATCTAATGGGTGTTGTGCTGGAAATGAGATTCACAGAGGGTGGTAGGAAAAAAGTGGTCTTCTGAATCAGTGCCAGGAGGATATTCCAGGCATAAGGAACATCATAAAAGGACAAAGACAGCAAATGTAATCAGCCCTGGCATCACCAGTGAAAGGCAGCAGAATGCAAATGCTGCACTGGGAGCTGAAAGCATCTGAGAAGGGAAAGGCACAGTTCCAAGCACAAAAGAGGATTGGAATTCATCCAGCTATGTCTCCCTACAAATCCCTAGGTGACCATAACCATCAGGAACCCACAGGAGGCTGCAAAGGGGTGATGAAAATTGATTTCAGTAGGTTCATCCAGGAGAAGGTTTAGCAAAGCAGACAAAAGAATCAATCACTCAGCTGTAGTAAGGACAAATTGACTGGGGTAAATTAGCAGAGCTCCACTGCTCTCCTCCAAACCACACTGATTTACACCAGTCAAGGATCCTGCCCAATTTTTGCTTTCCAGACCAGTAAGTAACTGGTTTGTGGGGTTCACTTCACAGCCTTGCTCCACCCTCAGCAACTGGCTTTCATGTGAGAGAAAAGATTCAGCCAAGCCTCCAGACCCTCACACACTTTCCCTGCTCATTCCTGCTGCTTCTGCAGAGTGCAGCTCCAGGAATTGCAGTGCAGACATCACTGGGTTTAAGGGAGGCAATGGAGCTCACAAAACCAGGCAGCTTTAAAGCCCTTAATTCAGACACTGATGGCAATGCAGTTAAGGAGGGAGATTTCTGCACACTCTACACAAATCCTGGGATGCTCCTAGTGAAGCCCAGCAGCAGCACATTCCCTGGTGCATCAGAGGCTGCTGACGCTGCCCCAGGTGCCCGGGTCGGGCACAGCCCTGGATCCCCTGCAGGCAGAGGGGTTGGTGTGGGGGAGGAAGGCCAGCACAGCAGCAGCGATACCCAAAAAAGGGGAGCACGAACTGCCAAGAATCACAAGCAGGGCTTTCCAAAACACGCAAACAGCATCAAAAAGGCTCCCCCAGAAACGCTGCTCTGCCAGAGCTCGATGCTGCAAATATTTACTGCAGCTCAATGAGCAGAGGTGGTGTTTACATTCGAATACACATTTATAGGACAAAGGGATTTGCAGGAGGAGGACAATGTCACAGAAGAGTAAGGCTCAGATTTTGGTATTTGTGGGAATTAGGAAGAGTATCCCAAGCACAGAAAGGGAAGGATGGGGACAAAACAGTCTGTCCATCACTTTATATTTGCAAAGATATCTTTTCATTCCCTTCCCTTCTTTTATTCAAGCTTTCTTTTCATTTGCATCCTTTCACTCCTCCTCCCTCCACCTGCCGCTTCAGTAGCCCTGCCCCATCCCTCCTTTTGCCATTTGCTCCAT
Organism: Neodrepanis coruscans; assembly: GCA_013400695.1. NCBI lineage: Eukaryota > Metazoa > Chordata > Aves > Passeriformes > Philepittidae > Neodrepanis > Neodrepanis coruscans. Next base: position 2,040 of record VYZS01012326.1, on the reverse strand, counting down.
CCTCCCAGCCTCGCCAGTGGAGGAGCAGGAGCACAGCCTCCTGTCCCAGGCTGTATCCGGAGCCCTCCCAGACACCGGCAGGGAAGGCTGAGCTGCCTCTGGCCCCACCACGTGCAGCAGCTCCCAAAAACCAGCCCCACGCTGCCCTGACCACATGTGCCTGCAGGCTGGCAGGTTTCACAGGGGGCAGCCTGAGCTCCAAGCAGTCCCCGAGGTACAAGAGCACTCATCCAGCTACTATTAATTATTCCTGCTCAGCTGGCCAGGACCAAACATGATTTTCTGTTAAACCCACGGGGACATGCTGTGAGCACAAGGGACCCCCCTGATTTTCACCAACTCTTGATTGCTCTTTGTAAACGTGTGGCCTCAGCCAAAGGGCAGGAAAAGCATTCAAAGAGAGCAGTTACATCTATTTTTTTTTCTTTCTTGTGTGGGATGGCAGGAATTTGCCACTAGAGAAATTAATTCTCGAGCCTCCTGATGCATTCAGAATAAAGAACAATGGGCCACATGATAAGCCTTCACCACAAAAGAGATGCCGGATGTTTTTCCAGCCCTGACAATAGCTCTCATGCACTTTTGTGTTATGTAAAATTAGGATTTTACTGCCAGAACAGAGGCATTTCCTGCTGGATTATACTGAAGTGAGCCCAGAGACCAAAGGGTCCCCAGTTGTTGGTCTCTTTTATAATTTCAGGGAACAGAATGGCCCCTGAAAAGCTGCACATCTTTCAGCATTATCACTGCAGAGACACAATTACAGCTGAAGCACTTTGCCTACGCCTCAGAAAACAAGGCAACAGCTCATCTTTTCCCCTTTGGTCCTAAAAGATAAAAGATTTTTTTTTCTTTTTGAATCAGAAAAAATTTAATTCAGAGACATAAAAAGCCAGGTCAAGAGCTTGTCACCAGTGATGGGGCTATTACTGCTGTTACATAGATGGATTTCACCAAAAAGGCCATGCCAAAATGATTTACGGGCACCTGTCTGTGCCTTCTGCCCCAGCACAAGAACAGGGGACAAGGGAAATGATTGAATACAGTCAATAAATATCAGTACACAGCAGGTTTAGCACCCTGGGGGGGGAAATTACAATCCTGGGTACATTTCTGCCCTTGTAGCCACACAACTGCTGACAGAAGGACGAGAATGCTGATGCTGCAGGAGGAACAGCACCAGCCTTGGGAGGGAACGTCCTCATAGAAAAAGAAATAGACCAGTAGCCTGTAATTTAAAAAAAAAAAGGTTGCCAAACTGAAACCTCCTGAATTCCTGCCTCCATTTGCCCAACAGCATCAGGTGGAAGTCAGAGGGAGCTGCTAAGCTCATAATGCTTTGAAAAACAAGGGTGTTAGGAAAGCCCCCCAAAAGGAGAGACAGTAAATTTAACACACCATTAAGCAAGTGTTTCACCCTCTCAGCCCCCATGTGATTTCTTAGAATCAAGAAAAGAGGTGGGTTTCAGGGATTACATCACAAGAGCAAAAGCCTCGATTTCACATTCTTTCTCTGTATCCTTTCTCTGACAGAGGAGCCAGACACAGGGAACATTTTGAAAGAGATCATGGAAGCTCTGGTGAAACACCTACAAAGGTTAATGCTGAGAGTCACTCCAGTGACTCTCAAGTGAGCTAGTTACAAAAATACCCTTAAAATGAAGAAAAATCTGGTATTTAAAGTCCTTAAACCACAATTTCCAGACTTTAGATTCTATAGGCTCTGTGAGGTCCTTTTAAGGACCTGACAAACAACAGGTTTGATTTTCTTCAACTTGCATATACCTGTCTAAGACTCAACTGAAAAAAAAAGAAAAAGCCCCTAAATGAACAGAGCTTGCAAACAGACACCAGGTGAAGACATTATTGCACACTGGGAGTAACAGCTGGGAGGCTGCCCAGCACAGACCTTGTACACGCCTGGATCACTGCCCAAAGCTGTTACTACTCCTCCCTTCACCAAACAGATTGAAGCCAAAGCCAGGACAGAGCCCCAAACCTCCCTGCCCTGTTTTTGAAGCTCCCTTGATTGCCCTGGCC